>OZ012740.1:352236020-352296020 GCA_963859935.3 Lathyrus sativus | reverse complement strand
GGAAATGTTCGACAACTTGGGTGATCAGTTATGTACCATTACTGAATTTGACTTCTTCTCTTTGCAACCAAATGCCGGTGCTGCTGGAGAATACGCCGGGCTCATGGTTATTCATGCATATCATTTGGTATGGTAGCTTGTTAAACTTTGAAGTAGACATTCATATGTTCGTATGCTGCACTGCAATAGTATATTAGTGTTGTAGTGTTTGATGCTGTTATTAGATTAATTGAATTTCGATTGAGCATTTTCTACCGAGTCGGTTTTGTTTCAATTTAAATTTTGGTGCCAATTATGGCTGTTGTGCTATATGTTTGAATTATTGCGTATGTGATTGGTTATTGTATACATGCTATGTGTAATGTGGTTCAAAAATTAGAGAATGCAAGGTTAATGATTGAAAACTTTTTTATGGTAGTGTTTATTGTGTGAATATCATGAATATTGATGATTGCCATTAATGTAACCTACAATAGCTGTATTATGAATCCTAAACTGAGCGCAGATTTTTTTTTAAAAAATATTTGCAACTTGCAGCGGTTCAAACCGCCACAATATACCATAGCTTTTTTTTTAAAAAAATATTTGCAACTTGCGGCGGTTCAAACCGCCACAATACACTTTCATAATAAAACAAAAATCATTAAGCAAGTTAAGACGGTTAAAAACCGTCACAATATGGAGATTACGACAGTTAGCTACCCGTCGTGAAAATAGCGATGGTTTGTACGACAGTTTTCACAACCGTCGCAATACGGCCTCGCGACGCACGTTTCTGCGACGGTATTAAAACCGTCGTACCTTACAAATTGCGACAGTTAAAACCGTCGTAATCTATCTGTAAGTGCTTCTGATTGGCTGTATTTTGTGGCAAAACATTAGAGTGTGTATGGATGTCATAACTAATGATGTGACACAAAATATGCAGGGTAAGTAGTAAGTTGAGTTGGATGTCATACTGAATGTCATGACACTGATCATATGACATCAGGTGCGCAGGTTTAGTTTTCTGTTATTCAGAATGAGGAAGCTCAGGCTAAAATTCAGGAAACTTTATAGAAGCTCAAGCTGGAAGTCAGGAAACATTTTAGAAGCCCTGACGAAATGTACCTGACCTAAGTGGTAAGTGCAGCTTTTTGAAGAGAGGTTTGGGTAAACCTAATTTCTGCACCAAGGTCCAAGGACTGGCTGCTGCTATAAATAACAAAAGGAGCAATCCTAGAAGAGCAACTCTTGACAAAAGATTAGAGAGTGCATGCTAAGTGTCCTTGTGAGTGAAGAAGTTCTGTTCTTCACGTGTGAAGTGTGTCTTAGGAATACTTGTACACCAAGCAACTGTGTGCTGCATTGGTTAGGTAGGTTCTAAGCTATTGTGTCACTAAAAGCTGTTAAGCAAGAGTGTGTGTCACTTGATCAAAGCTGTGAAGCAAGATCAAGGTGTGTTTTTGGAGTGTATCTCCATAACTGTTCTATAATTGTGTGTTGATATCACTGAGGTGATTGAGGGGGAGTGAGTGGGCATACTCAGGTCTAGAGTGTCTCTAGGAAGAAGTGTCATTGGGTAAGTCTTAAGTGAGGAGTGCAAACTGGGTTGTTTGACTCTGAATTAATTCTGCTAATAGTGAATTTCCTCCCTGGCTTGGTAGCCCCCAGATGTAAGTGTTGTTGACACTGAACTGGGTGAACAATTACTGTGTTATTTACTACTTCTCCTTACAACTTATTATTAACTGCAGTAGTGTAAGTTATAGTGGATGTCACAACATCCACAATAGCATCCATCGTGAGCTTGCCAGAATTTCACTATCAAAATGAACCGTCGCAATTTGCCAATTTTCTTGTAGTGATTATCCCTCTCACATGTATGATCTAGTCTTGAACAAGGGTTCTTGATAGTCCTCAGCTTCTCAGGCTCTCAGGTCGAGCAGTAATAATGCATTCACCATTTCTGGTTTGGTATTATTACCCCTCAAGGAGGTCTCCCCTGATTTCCAATGATCAGTCTCCATAGTCATAAGTTCTCTAAGTTGACATCCTATCATCTGCACCAGACGCGCATAATAGAATATCTCCAAAGAAAACCTCGTCTGGATGTGAATTTTGTGTCAACTACACGTGGTCATACGCCACACAAGCCACACTACTCCCCACTTTAGTCCTGTGTGGATGCTCAAGCCTGGGTAGTGGGCTTATCTCTCAAGTAACAACCCATCCCAACAATAGCAGAAAATAACAGATATCTAGAATATGCAGCATATGAATATTTAAAATAGTAAAGAAATGCAGTAAATAACATAAAGATAAAGCAAGTAAAGCATACAGATGAACACCCAAACAAGCAAGAAAGAGAAAAAGAACTAGGTGAGACCCCAACTTGCAAGAGCAAGGACTCCCTAGCAGAGTCGCCAGCTAAGGCTAGCGGGATTATACCTGAGTGAATCGCACACTCAAAGATACAATAGAGTCGCCACCGAACTTTATTTAGTTCCAAAGGATAGGGAAAATATCGATAAAACCCAAGGGAAGAGAAACAGGTAAGGGGGTCGGTTATGCGAAAGGAAGGTACTAGCACCTTACGCACCCATCGTACTTGACGAGAACTATTTCACTTGCTTCTAGGCTTGGATGGGTTATCTATCTAAAGGCTTCTATCTAAAAAAGAGGGAAAGGAAAAAGAGAGAGAAAGAAAGAAAGAAAGTGCACACGGAGGATTAGGGCCCTCGTGCCTATGTATCCTCGTAGTGCAATGAGAAATTCAGAGCTCCGTAGTTCATGGAACTGGGAAAGAAGGAAAAAGGATAGAAGAAGGTGGCTAACCAAGATTTCATAATGTTGTACCTACGCACCCTCATAGTGGAATGAGGAATTCAGAGCCTAAGTGGTTCGGAGAACTAAGACGAAGAAAGAAAAGGAAGAGGAAGCGGTGTCAAAACCAAGAGCGAAAGGAAGAAAGCAAAATCTATGCAAAATGAAATGGTGTAAAAACCAAGAAGAAAAGGCAAAGGAAGACTCTGCTGAGGAATGCAGAAGAAATGTGTAACTCCAATGGGGATAAAAACAAAAGAATGGTGTCGAAACCAGGAGAATAAAGGGATAAAGGATAAGAACCGAGGTAAAGGTAAGATCAACAGGGGACTCGGTGAATTAACTGGCAAGTAGTGATTAACCGAAGAAAGATAAGAGTAAGATTCTGTGGGGAAAGCAAAAGATTGGTATCAATAAACAGACTGTGATGAACCAAAATGAGAGTATTAAATCAAGGGAAGGTGTTTGACTCTCTGGAGAACTCGGTGTGTTAACTGATAAATAGTGGTCAACCGAAAAGATAATGGAGTTGGCTTTAACTGATAGACGGTGATCAACCAAAAAGACGGGTGTGGAACCAAGCAAAGGTTGTGAATCAAAGGACGGATTTGGAACCACGCGAAGGTTGTGACTTAAAGGACGATACACTGACTGAATAAACAATACTTGACCAAAGAAAAGAGTATTTGAAACAAACAAAGGTTACTAACCCAAAGGTGCGAGTATTTGAACCAAAGAAAGGTTGCTAACTATAGGAGATTCGATGTTTAATAGAAGGACTGTGATTAATCGAAAATAATGAGTGATTAACCAAGATAGGGTAATTAACTCAAGAGAGATTGGTTTTAACAGGAAGACTGTGATTATCCAAAGAACGGTTGATTATCTGGAAGGAGGTGATTAACCGAAAGAAAATTGAGTGTAAGAGCAAATTGGTGTCTTAACTGACGAGCAATGATTAACCAAACAAGAAGGAGAGAAAACCAAGAAAGGTTGCGAACTATGCTAGGGATTCGGTATTGACAGTTAGATTGTGCTTAACCGAAAAAGGATTGCGACTTCGCTAGGGAAGAAGAAAAATTAGATTTAACCAAAGAGCGGTTGATTGGCCAAAGAAATGGGTGATTATAAATCTTCTGGGGGAATCAAAGAATAATGATTGTCTAAAAGAGAAAGGAATGTTGAATCGAAAGGAGGAACTCAAACTAAGAGACAAAGATTAGGGTGCAAGTGATCAAAGATCAAGAAACACCATAACTTAGGAAACATACGTGACTTATCCCAGGTATAAGGGCCAGACGCCCTTTCCCAAAAATAGTCAGAATAAGGATATGACATACTCCCATCCTCATTATTTCTCTAGAACCCAAAGTGTAATGCAGAACTCCAACAAAGAAGCGACGTAAGTTGTACAGTGGTCTAATGCATTGTGTAAACCTTCGACTCTGCAGGGGAATGAAAGAATAAGGCTCTAAAAGAGAAGAAATATGGGAGATCAACTAATCGAAATAAGGTTTCAATCAATTAATCAAAAGGGAGTGAAGAAACCAACAATTCTTCAAATAAGTCGAAAGATTATCAAAGCACACATGTAGATTATTGATTATACAAGATTAAGTTCACTCAAATGAAGAACAAACTTAATGCAATCAAGAAGAAATTGTAATGGCAACACCAAAAATCAATTAGTATGCAATACTAATCATGTTATCATGTGAACAACGGTGCAAGAACGATCATGATCATATAAGTGTCACAAAATACAAATAATCGAGAATCGACAAATCGTGCATTGAAAGTTTGCATACATGCTTCAAATAAAGTTTAAACAACTCATAAAACATCCCTAAATATCAAGCATCTCAAGCCATGGAAGTTAAATGAGGAAAGAATAACAAACAAGCTTGAAAAAACACAAAAATGGAATTCTATCACAGTGGTAATCGATTACCATATGCAGGTAATCGGTTACCTACTTGAAAATTGCAAAAAACCGTGAAAAATAAGAAGGGTGATCGATTACCCATATATAGGTAACCGATTATTGTCCCAACTGCAAAAAAAAACAGCCGGTGAAAACAAACAAAAGAGTCGCCACCGAACGTTATTTATCCTAAATGAGGGAAAGGAAACAATCAGAGAAAACCTAAAGGAAAGGAGAAGACAAGATCATCACAACAGAATCTTGGGTTCGGGAGTCGGTTACACAAGGGGAAGGTATTAGCACCCCCTCATGTCCGTTGTGCTCAACGGGATCCATGCTTATTGTTTGATCAAAGGGTGAGTTATCTAAAAACTACTGCTAAACGAAAACGGGAAAGGGAAAAGAAAAAGGAGACTCGATAGGACATCACCGCCCTATGACTACGTATTCTCTTGTGCAATGGGAAAGTTAGAGTCAGTGTAGTTCAGAAAACTATGGGTGATTGGGGGAAGGTTGCTCACCAAGAGATCACCGTCTTGTGCCTACGTATCCTCATCTGGTATGCGAAATCAGAGCAAACATAATTCGGGAAACGAAACCACAGGTTGGTTAAGTGTTTTTTTATGAGTGACATTAAGTTCCCATTCTAACAATTAGGGTCGATTCCTGTTTATGATAGAACAAAAAAGTAACGTACTATTTTCTGAAAATGAGTTTGAAACAAATCCCGAAGGATAAAAAGTTTGAACTTTGTTGGTGATTTTTAATGAAGTGAATTGATTTAATTTGTGATTCAAGTTGCACTAAATGTTAGAACACAGATTGGTTCTTAATAATATCTCTATGTTTTGATGATAACTATTATGAAATTTTGTAATTAAGAATTATATACTCTAAAATTTGCTTAAGAGTGTTTGCTGCAGATATTAAAGTAATTATCACTCCAGAAGCAAATCAGAACTAAACATGAGAAATGTGCTAGACTCTGAAACGCTAGATGCATCCATTAGAAGATTCTGAATGCTGCCAACAGAAGATCCTAAGCGTAGCCTCCAGAAGGATCTGAAGCAGAAGCTCCAGAAGGATCTGAAGCAGAAGCTCCAGAAGGATCTGAAGCAGAAGCTCCAGAAGAATCTGAAGCAAGTCAGAAGCATCTGAACCAAAGAAGAATTCTGTATGAAGAGTTTTCAAGCATAGTTACTACAGAAGATTCTGAAAGTACTAAAGCTGCCAGTACTGAGGATCTGACTCAAATATGCTCTGAACTTATACATGCTAAAAGCACACCTGCTGCAAAGACTCTGATTCAGCGAAACTCTGATCAACATCAGAAGGCTCTGATCAAATTAGACTCTGATGATTCTTGCTGAAAATTGATGAAGAAGAATTCAAAGATTATGTCCGTTGGAATATCCAAACGATTCTTTCCTTATTTATGCTAGACACAAGAACACAGACATAAAGGATTTCTCTGTGCTTTCTTCTTCTAGGAAAGGTCACTTGATGTGAAGACAAAATGTCTCAGACCTTTTGGTACACTCTTCTCAACGTGAAGTACTCTTGGATCAATGTGCCTATAAAAGCAAGTCTTCAACCATCTTCTTAAGTTGACGTTTTTACCTGAAAAGAAATCAATATCCAAAGCTCTCATACAATTCATCTTCAACCATCTTCTTAAACACTTGTATTTGTATTACATTTGATTGTAAACCTTAAGAAGATCCAGTTAGGATCAGTAGTTCTTGAGAAGACTTTGAACAGTTGTTCTAAGTGCTTACTATTGTAATCAGTTGATTAAATAGTGGATTAAGTCCTTGATTGAGAAAGGAAAATCACTCTATGAAGGGTGGACTGGAGTAGTTGAGTTCAACGAACCAGGATAAAAATACTTGAGTTTTTATCTTCATACTTATCCAACCCCCCTTCTAAGTATTTTCTCACCTTCAGTTGGCATCAGAGCTCCGGTTCTGTGTGTGCTACCACTTCACAGTGACAATAAAGATCCAGTGAGAAAAACTTTGATATATATTTGGTTGTTACTATGGCTGATAATATAATGTCTAACATTAACAACAAATATGAAGAAAGGGACAGAATCAGCACTAAACCCCCTATGTTTGATGGGGAGAAATTTGATTATTGGAAAGACAGGATTGAAAGTTTTTTCCTTGGATATGATGCTGATTTATGGGATTTGGTCATAGATGGATATGTTCATCCCATTGATGGGAGTGGCAAGAAAGTAGATAGAAAATCTATGACAGAAGCTCAAAAGAAGGAATTTAGAAATCACCACAAGGCCAGAACAATATTGTTAAATGCAATATCTCACACTGAGTATGAAAAGATCACAAATAGAGAAATTGCATTTGACATGTTTGAGTCCTTAAAGATGACTCATGAGGGAAACTCTCAAGTCAAGGAAACAAAGGCTCTGGCTCTAATCCAGAAGTATGAAGCCTTCAAGATGGAAGACTCTGAATCTGTTGAAGCTATGTTCTCCAGATTTCAAATACTTACAGCTGGACTAAAGGTTATGGATAAAGGATACTTTACTGCTGATCATGTGAAAAAGATCATCAGAAGCTTACCTACCAGATGGAGACCTATGGTGACTGCGCTGAAAATGGCTAAAGATCTGAACAAGATCTCCTTGGAGGAACTAATCAGTTCACTAAGAAGTCATGAAATTGAACTTGAGGAAGATGAACCTCAAAAGAAAGGTAAATCAATTGCTTTAAAATCTAATAAATCTGCTAAAGCATTGCAGGTAATAGAGGAAAGCTCTGAAGAATCCTCATCTGAAGATGAAGATGAACTATCCATGCTATCTAGAAGAATAAACAAACTCTGGAAGCATAAAGGAAAGAAGTTCAGAAACTTCAGGAAGCCTGACCAAAGAAAAGAATCTTCTGGACACAGAAGATCTGGCAAAAAGGAGGTTGTCTGTTATGAATGTAAAGAACCTGGACATTACAAAAATGAATGTCCAAAGGTGCTGAAAGACAAGCCTAAAAGAAAATCTGATAAGAAGAAAAAGGTTCTAATGGCCACCTGGGATGATTCAGATACATCTGAATCTGAATCTGAGTCAGAAGAGGAATGTGTCAATGTAGCTTTGATGGCAGACATAGAAGACCAGGAGGAAGGAACTTCAGGATCTGAATCTGACTCTGAATCTGACTCTGACGCTGAAGAGGTAATGGCTAAACTCACTAAAGAAGAACTTATCAAAGTGTTATCAGAAGTTCTGAAGAGCTATAACAATATTAAGCTCAAATACAAGAAGCGTCAAAGCAATCTTGTATCTGAGAATAATATTCTCAAATCAGAAGTAGATGAGCTAAATGAAAAGAACTTAAAATTGAAAAATGATTTTGAATTAGCTCAACAAAACTCTGATTCTGAATGCAAAAATAATTTGGAAAAATATGATTATAGCTTTCAGAAGTTTCTTGCTAAAAGCATAGACAGAAGAAAAATGGCTTCTATGATCTATGGAGTTAGCAGAAATAATAGAAAAGGAATTGGATATAAATCTTCCTCTGGAAAGGATTTAAATCCAAAATCTGTTGACAAAATTATCATCAAGAAGACTCCTTTATATTCCCACTTTAAATTTGGTCATTTGAATGATATTGAACAAACACGTTCTGAAAAGAATATTCATGTGTTTAAATCTAAGGCTAGTCAAAATAAACCTTATGTTGAAAAATAGAAGTTTAGACAAACCTTCAGAACAACTAACCCTAAAGGACCCAAGAAGATCTGGGTACCTAAAAGTAAAATAATTCCTGTTGCAGATGTTCTTAGCAGCAAGGTCAGGACGCCAATCATGGTACCTGGACTCTAGATGCTCACGACACATGACAGGGGAAAGGTCTATGTTCCAAAGTCTGGAGCTTAGATCTGGAGGTGATGTGAAATTTGGAGGGAATCAGAAGGGCAAGATCATTGGATCTGACACTATTGGAAATGGTAAACTTTCCTCTATTACTAATGTTTTACTTGTAGAAGGATTAAAGCATAACTTATTGTCCATAAGGCAATTAAGTGACAATGGTTATGATATAACTTTTAATCAAAAATGTTGTAAAGCTATTAGTCAAAAGGATGGCTCTATCCTATTTAGTGGAAAGAGGAAAAACAACATTTATAAAATAAATCTTTCGGAACTTAAGGTTCAGAATGTTAAATGCCTCTTGTCTGTTAATGAAGAGCAATGGGTCTGGCATAGAAGATTGGGGCATATTAATATGAGACGCATATCTCAGATTAATAAACTTAATCTTGTCAGAGGACTTCCTAATCTGAAGTTCACCTCAGATGCTCTTTGTGAAGCATGCCAAAAATGGAAGTTTTCAAAATCATCTTTTAAATCAAAAAATGTTGTTTCTACTTCCAGACCACTAGAATTACTTCATATTGATCTGTTTGGACCAGTGAAAACTGCATCCATCAGAGGCAAGAAGTATGGATTAGTCATTGTTGATGACTATAGTAGATGGACATGGGTAAAGTTCTTAAAACACAAGGATGAGTCACATTTTGTATTCTTTGACTTCTGTAAACAAGTCCAGAATGAAAAAGATTTCAAAATTATAAAAGTCAGAAGTGATCATGGTGGTGAATTTGAAAATAAATATTTTGAAAAATATTTTAATGAAAATGGCATTGCTCATGATTTTTCCTGTCCTAGAACTCCACAACAAAATGGAGTTGTAGAGAGGAAAAATAGAACTCTGCAAGAAATGGCCAAAACCATGATCAATGAGACTAATCTGGCAAAACACTTTTGGGTAGAAGCAATCAACATAGCCTGTTACATTCAGAACAGAGTGTCTGTAAGACCTCTTCTAGAGAAGACTCCATATGAACTGTGGAAGAACAGAAAGCCCAACATTTCATATTTTCATCCTTTTGGATGTATTTGCTATATGTTAAATACTAAAGAAAATCTGAACAAGTTTGATTCCAAAGCACAGAAGTGTTTCATGCTTGGATATTCTGAACGCTCTAAAGGCTACAGAGTAAACAACACTGAGACACAGATTGTGGAAGAATCTATTCATGTTAGATTTGATGATAAGCTTGGCAGTAAAAAGCCAAAGCAGTCTGAAAACTCTGCAAATAGAGAAGTAGTCTTCACAGACTCTGAAGGCTCAGAGGAAGACAAAGCTCAAGTGAAGGAACCAGAAGCAACGCCAGATGCAATTCCTTTAACTTCTCAGATGAACAATTTAAACATTTCTGAAGAGTCAACTGTTAGAGGATCATCTTCCAGAATCAAAGCTTCTCATCTAGAGAATGTTATTATTGGAAAGAAGGATGATCCTATCAGAACAAGATCCTTTCTCAGATCATCTGAAGCATCATTATTTGGACTGGTGTCAGTAATTGAACCAACTTCTGTAGATGAAGCTCTGCAAGACAATGATTGGATTATTGCCATGCAAGAAGAGCTAAATCAATTCACCAGAAATGATGTGTGGGATTTAGTTCAAAGACCAAAAGGATTCAATATAATTGGAACTAAATGGGTCTTCAGAAATAAGCTTAATGAGAAAGGAGAAGTTGAAAGAAATAAGGCAAGGCTTGTTGCTCAAGGGTACAGTCAACAAGAAGGTATTGATTATACTGAAACTTATGCTCCAGTGGCAAGGTTAGAATCTATACGCCTTCTTATTTCATTTGCTGCACAAAATAACATCACTCTATATCAGATGGATGTTAAAAGTGCCTTTCTAAATGGTATTATAGAAGAAGAAATTTATGTCCACCAGCCTCCTGGTTTTGAGAGTGAAAAATTTCCAGATCATGTTTTCAAACTAAAGAAATCTCTGTATGGTTTAAAACAAGCTCCCAGAGCTTGGTATGAGAGATTAAGCAATTTTCTTCTAGAGAAAGATTTCATCAGAGGCAAAGTGTACACAACACTCTTTTGTAAATCATTTAAGAAAGATCTTCTAATTTGTCAAATTTATGTTGATGATATCATATTTGGATCTACCAATACTATGCTGGGAAAGGAGTTTGCTCAATGTATGCAGGCAGAATTTGAAATGAGCATGATAGGAGAACTGAGATTCTTTCTGGGTATTCAAGTCAACCAAACTCCAGAGTGCACTTACATACATCAGACCAAATATGTTAAAGAACTTCTGAAGAAATTTAACATGACTGATAGTAAGCTGGCAAAGACTCCCATGCATCCAACTAGTTCACTAGGCAAGGAAGAGGTAAGTAAGAAAGTAGATCAGAAACTCTACAGAGGTATGATAGGATCTCTTCTTTACTTAACTGCTTCTAGACCTGACATATTGTTCAGTGTATGCTTGTGTGCTAGATTCCAATCAGATCCTAGAGAATCACACTTGACAACTGTCAAGAGGATTCTAAGGTATCTGAAAGGTACTTCTAATGTGGGTTTGTGTTACAGAAAATCTGATGATTTCAAATTAGTTAGATTCTGTGATGCTGACTACGCTGGAGACAGAGTGGAAAGAAAAAGTACTTCTGGAAGTTGTCAATTTCTAGGAAGAAATCTAATCTCTTGGTACAACAAGAAGCAACCCACAATGGCACTATCAACCACAGAGGCAGAATATATTGCTACTGCTGGATGTAGCACGCAGATGCTCTGGATGAAAAGTCAGCTAGAAGACTATCAGATATTTGAAAGTAACATTTCTATATTCTGTGATAATACTTCTGCTATATGTTTGTCTAAAAACCCCATTTTACATTCTAAGGAAAAACATATAGAAATTAAGCATCATTTCATCAGAGACTATGTTCAGAAGGGAATTATAAATTTAGCCTTTGTTGATACAGATCATCAATGGGCAGATATTTTCACAAAACACCTTGTTGAAGATAGATTCAAATTTATTCTAAAAAATATTGGTATGGATTTTTGTCCAGAATAATATTTGTCAGAAGCAAATTTTACAGATGCAAAAATGTTTAATGCTCTGAAGTATTTCTTCTGATTACTTATCCATTTCCTTAAATTACTTTTTTGTGTGAAACTCTGAACTAACAATACTCAGAGGATCTGAACGTTGGTTAACGTTTCATTTCTCAAGAGAATTCAGAAGCACATGCAAGCAAACACGTGTCACTCTGAATCTGCAAAGGTGGAGTGTACACTACTGAAGAGACGTTTGAGGTGAAGTTTGAATAGTGAAAATCTTGATTTTCCCCCCAATTTGTCAGAATCAATTAATGCTTGAAATGATTTTTATTCTTTTTCATTAAATGTTATGTGTGAACATGCCATTATCTGACTGTTTGTATGCCTAAGTGTTTACTATAAATATCTCATTTCTCACCACTTTCACACTTTTCACATCTCAAAATGTTTATGCATTTCTGTCTTCTTTTCTCTCTTCACAAAAACCCTAAACGTTTGACAAACTCATCTTCAATGGCAACTTCATCATCCACTGCTGCACAGTTTCAATCAACCATGGCTGCAGTTACTTCTACAAATATGGGTGTGACTCCATATACGACACCAAAGAGAACTTTGTTAACACCTGTTGACAAACTGGAAGTTCTCTGTGAATCAATGGTGGAATTTGATTCACTGGCTGAAAATGGATTTGAGTTTCGCTCCATAATTGATGCTCAAGGATGGGTAAAATACTTTGACAGACTTTTTGGACCATTCTACCCCCTTCTGGTGAAAGAATTCTGGATCCATGCTGTTGTATACCCTAAGTTTATCTTGTCTTCTGTTCTGGGTAAAGAGATAATCATCACAGAAGATCTGACCAGGAAACTCATTGGATATGAGGAGACAGATGGAGTATCTCATCTGCCAGCTGGGCGTGTAGATATGGAAGAAGTATATGAGGAAGTGATGACTGCTGGACAAGCCTCTAATAAGTTCAAAGATCTGAAGCCTGACTACAAGATCTGGGCAAAGATTTTCATGGGATGCATTCATCACAAAAAGTCTACAAACTCTCCAGACTACGTAAACAATGAACAACTCTACTTTATGTACTGCTTAAGTCAGAGCACCAATGTAGATCTTCCCTACATTCTGTTTATGCACTTATGGAATCATATAAATGCCTCCAGAGAATCTGTGAAAGAAAAAGGTCAGAAGATCAGAACATGGATTCCCTTTGGAAGGTTAATTTCAGATTTTCTGACAGAAAATGGACTGGTGACTGCTCTATATGCTGCTGAAGTCACAGATGAACTTGAATTCATTCTTGGAAAACCTCTGAGTGCAAAGAGTCTTCATAGACTAAAAATTATAGAAGAACTCACAACAGCACCCAAGAAGCTGAATATCACTAAACTCAGTCAGAAGAGAATCCTAGTAGATGACTACCCTCTGTTCTTTGCTGAAGAACCAAGGGAAATAATAGTGAGGTATATTGATGCTTGCAAGGCAGATGGAACGCCCATTCCTGCAGATATTCTGAAAAGAGCAAGGGAACCATTGCCTGATGGAGGAGATGAGATCACTAGAAAAAGAAGTCAATCAGAAGCAGAAGATGTGACTGTTCAGAAGAAGCCCAAAGTTGCCGAGAAGCCTCAGAAGTTGATAAAGAGGAAAGCATCTGGAGACACTCCTTCTGTTCCTACAAAACGTATCAAGATTAAAGGTACTAAATCTTCTGTATCTTCTGTAAATAATACTGTTGTAAATGATTCAACATTTAAGTCTATTCCAAAACCACCTTCTACCCAAAAACAATTTGTTCCTGCTCCACCTCATATATCTGTTCCATCCCCACAAAAATCATCTAATCCTATTTCCATCTCACCTGTAAAACCTTCTACTACACAATCACCTGTACCAAAACCAACCACAACAAAACCAAAAAATCAGACTCCACAACCAGAAAAATCAACAAAACAATCTGTACCACAACAACAAGAAAAACCTACAGAACAACCTCAAACAGAAAAACCTACAGAACAATCTGAACAACAACCAAAACAACCAGAAAAACAATCTGAACCACAACAAGAAAAAGAATCTGAACATCAACAACAAAAACAATCTGAACCACAACCACAACAACAAGAAGAACAACCGCAACCACAACATCAAGAAAAACAACCACAACCAGAAAAACCACCATCAACTACATCTGAACCTATTGGATCTGCAAAAGTTACATCTGATCCTATTACATCAGAACCACCTACAACTGCACCACCATCAAAACTCTATGAAAATCCATCATAAACAGCTAACCCATCTGAAACCCATATTCCTGAGACAGAGGTTCTAAACATTACACCTCTCAAAACTGTTTTTGAAGTGTCCTCTACCTCTTACACTCCAACCTCATCATCCAATTCCTCAGAATCTGATATACACCCAAATTTTCTGGTATCCCCCTCTCACAAAAATTATGAAGTAAACCAACCAGAACCCCCTGTTTCTTCTGAAATTATTATTCCAGATCCTATTCCAACACCTAAACCATCTTCTGAAATTACCATTCCAAATCCTACCCCTGCACCCAAGCCAAGAACATCTGAGCATGTACCTTCTGCTTCGTGCAAGCTATCTTCTTCTAACAAACTTCCTTCTGGTTTCACTTTGAAAAATTTCTACACCAGAATTGAACCCTCTGACACTATCACTCCTCTCAAACCCAAACTTACCATCATTTTACCATCTGTGCTTCAAACATATATCAAAACAATGTCTGCAGTACCTTCATCAGATCCAAAACCATCCTCTGCTATATCTGCTAAATCTGATAAACCTGCTAAATCTGCTTTCAAACCTTACTCTGATAAACCATTTGATGTGGTTTCCTATCCAACAAAAGCAAAACCAAATCGGATGAATGCTTTATCCAGATCAAAGCCTGACAAATCATCTGATATTCCATTCATACCCTACTACCCTCCTCCTCTGATCTCCATTCATAAATCCATATTTCCACCTACTCCCCAACCCAAGCCAATAACCTTGGAAACTCTGTTACACCCCAGACCTAGACTGAATGTTGATCATCTATTTACAAGTTTTTTTGCAAGAAATACAGATGTATTTAGGTTCTGTACATATGAAGTGTTCATCAACAGTGGATGCAAAGGAATCTGATGCCATTTGGAATGGCTTCATAAACAGATTCAACACTGTAGCATCAAATCTGAAGAATGTATGTTCTGATGATGCGAAGCTCAGATTTGCTGAAGCTGCTAGAAGTCTGTTCTGGACTGTTAAGAGATCTGGACCACTACTTCTTACAGATGCTCCTTCATCATCAGAAGAGAATACTGAATCTGCATCTGAAGACAACCCCATGGCTATGACTCTGATAGAACATCCTTCTGGCTCTACTGCTCCTAGCTCCAAAGCCCCTATGGAAATTGACTCTGTTCAAGCTTCAGAAACTGTTCCACCTTCTTCATCTGAGATCAAGAAAGAACATCCAGATCTTGAAGATAAGATTGCAGTTCTGGAAGCTGGTCAATCAGAAATCAAGTCATGGATGGCTAAACAAGATAAGAAGTCTGAAGACATGACTCAGTGGATGTCCCAACAGGATCAGAAGAATGAAACAATGGCTAAGTGGATGTCAAAACAAGAACAATCCTCTTCTGAGATCACGGATCTGTTGAAGATGCTTTTGTCAAAACACTCTTAGTTTATTTATTTTTTTCTTCTGATGTTTGCATCTAATGTTTGCATATGTATTTGAATATCTTCTGATGTGTGTACTCTTGCTCTGAATGAATGAATGAATGTTTCAAAGTTTTCTCCACATGATTTATCTCATTTATTGTTTCCTTTTCTTTGTCTTTTCAAAGTTATTACTTTTTGCTTATGACAAAAAAGGGGGAGAAAATAGATCTGATCTGTTTAATTAAAATTCACCAGAATGAAACTTCAGACACATCAATTTTATCTAACATAAAATCTGAGTATTTCAGAACATTTGATAAGTATACTCTATAAAAGAAACTCTGAGGCTCTAAGATCTTTTTACAATTATCAGACTCTGACTCTGACATATGCAAGACACTCTGACTCTCAAATGTTAAAGAACAATCAAGCTCTAACTCTGAAAAATACTCAAGACAAAAGGGAAGTTTCTATTCCTTATTTATATTTAATTCAGGGGGAGATTCATCATCTCAGGGGGAGTTATATTTATTCTATTTTCAATTAAACAAAATTTCTGATGTTTTTGTCATCATCAAAAAGGGGAGATTGTTAGAACACAAATTGGTTCTTAATAATATCTCTATGTTTTGATGATAACTATTATGAAATTTTGTAATTAAGAATTATATACTCTAAAATTTGCTTAAGAGTGTTTGCTGCAGATATTAAAGTAATTATCACTCCAGAAGCAAATCAGAACTGAACATGAGAAATATGCTAGACTCTGAAGCGCCAGATGCATCCATTAGAAGATTCTGAATGCTGCCAACAGAAGATCCTGAGCGTAGCCTCCAGAAGGATCTGAAGTAGAAGCTCCAGAAGGATCTGAAGCACAAGCTCCAGAAGAATCAGAAGCAAGTCAGAAGCATCTGAACCAAAGAAGAATTCTGTATGAAGAGTTTTCAAGCATAGTTACTACAGAAGATTCTGAAAATACTGAAGCTGCCAGTACTGAGGATCTGACTCAAATATGCTCTGAACTTATACATGCTAAAAGCACACCTGCTGCAAAGACTCTGATTCAGCAAAACTCTGATCAACATCAGAAGGCTCTGATCAAATTAGACTCTGATGATTCTTGCTGAAAATTGATGAAGAAGAATTCAAACATTATGTCCGTTGGAATATCCAAACGACTCTTTCCTTATTTATGCTAGACACAAGAACACAGATAAAAAGGATTTCTCTGTGCTTTCTTCTTCTAGGAAAGGTAACTTGATGTGAAGACAAAAAGGCTCAGACCTTTTGGTACACTCTTCTCAACGTGAAGTACTCTTAGATCAATGTGCCTATAAAAGCAAGTTTTCAACCATCTTCTTAAGTTGACGTTTTTACCTGAAAAGAAATCAATATCCAAAGCTCTCATACAATTCACATTCTTTCTAGAATTAATTTCTTTGTTCTTAATATTAAGTGAAAAATCACAGTTGTGATAAAGCTTTATTAGAAGCAATTTAAACACTTGTATTTGTTATTACATTTGATTGTAAGAAAACCTTAAGAAGATCCAGTTAGGATCATTAGTTCTTGAGAAGACTTTGAACAGTTGTTCTTAGTGCTTACTATTGTAATCAGTTGATTAAATAGTGGATTAAGTCCTTGATTGAGAAAGGCAAATCACTCTAGGAAGGGTGGACTGGAGTAGTTGAGTTCAACGAACCAGGATAAAAATACTTGAGTTTTTATTTCTAAGTTTTTATCTTCATACTTATTCAACCCCCCTTCTAAGTATTTTCTCACCTTCACTAAAGACTATGATATAGGAAAAAATGCATCACATATCGCCCATGGGGCGTACACTAAACACTCTAGATAAGTGAGGAGAAACCCTCCACTCATCATTTCCCATATGCTTAAAGCTCGTGGCGTACAATGTTCATAGTCTTTATTAAGTATTTTGAATTGTTTTGAGGTGAGAAGAGCAAAACCAAAGAAGAACACTAAAGGGAACTGAAAACCCTAATCTTATCATACAAAATGGCCCTAAAGTCAGGATAAGAGGGAAGTCTACCTAATTTTATCATACAAATGATGGACATAAATTTGAGGTCAAAGAAGGACTATCCTAATTGTTATCATGCAAAGGATTGAAAGCCTAATGTCTCTCCTACTCCCACCTTAATTAGAAATTAAGTGAGACAAGGAACCCTAAGGGATCATGTGAACAAGCACAAGTAAACACTAACCAATTCAATCACAAATGAAAATAAGGTTGAAACTTAAACAAGTCTCAAGAAGAGAAAAGAGATGAAGAAGAAAGTAGAAGATGCAAACAAGATGAGCAATCATGGTAGTTCAAAGAAATAGGCATCAAGAAAACACACATCTTAATCATACAAGGTGAATACCCATATTATGTCAAAACAACAAAGAAGCATTCACATGTCAAACCATATCAAAATATTTGAAATCAAAGCACAACAAAGTGCCCACACACATCCAAATGACTTAAACCTCTTACAAGAAGCATTATCAATCACAAAGCAAAGTGAAACAAATTCAAATGAGATAAGAAACATGGTAGGGCAGCAACAACATCACATCACATCCAATTCATGTCAATGGTCAAAGAATAAGCATAAAAAGATTCAAGTCATGTATCATATCCAAACTCAATCAATTGTCACACAAACAATCATGTAAAGACACACCTCAAAGAAGTAAACATGTAAACTCAAGGTATGAATCAAAATGGGATAGCAAGATGATCATGTATGTAATTCCAAATATCAACTCAATAATCTCAAGAAGAATCAACAAGAATCAATCTCAAAACATGCATCAAAACTAGACAAGTGCATACCATGATCATCTTCAAATGAAAACATGTATTCAATCAAGGTACAAAGTGAACATTGATCAAGAAATGAACACCATAACATGAAGGTCAGAAGAAAACTCAAATGATTCAATTCAAATTCAAATCCAAGATATCAAACAAGTTCAAGGAAGATCAAGTCCAAATCATGCTCAAGGAAACAATCAAATCATCCATACAAGAGAACACATGAATAAAGAAGGGGAAAATGATCATACAATGAACATATAACATAAAAACTAGAATCTCAACCAAGTCATTTGAATCACATAAGAATCATGAACCACAAAGAAAACCCATTCAAGAAGCAAGTCCTAAAACTAGGTCAAACATTAGGCAAGTTCATGTTCAACACATTCTCAAATTGAAACCTCAATTAAAAATAGTTCAATGATCAAACAAATACAAGTTTAAGGCTCTAACTCATGGAAAATCAATCACAATCAAGTAGGAAAGGGATCCCAAAAGCATTGCATAAATGCATCCTCAAAATCAAGTATGTCACTAATCGAGCATGTATCGGGGGCTAAACAAAACAAATTAAAAATCACCCAAGAATTAATCATCAAGGCACTAAAATAGCATTCAAACATTCATCACTCATATGTCAAACCATGGCCAAAAGGTTGGACCAAGGAGGCAAGCTCAAGGCATCAAAACATAAACCTTAGTTTAAGGGTAGAAAAGTAAAAGCACTTCATAAAATTAATTCAAATAAAATATAAAAAATACTTTATAACTAAAATAAAAAATGTGACAAAATTCTAGAGACATAAAAATGATTAGAACATATTTTTATCAATTTTTATATGAAAGGAACAATTAAAACAGAATTAAAATGAAAGAGAAAATAAAAATGAAATAAAAAGAGAAATAGAGAAGGAGGGGTTGAAGTAGCAATCTAGAAATGAACTAGCATCCAGGAAAAACATGTGTTGGGCCAATGTATGTGGGGTGCAGAAAGCAAGTATGCTAAGCCCAACCCAGCTTGAAAACAAAAATCAGAAAGGGCAAAGCAAAGAAACGTGAAACGCACCGTTTCACTTAAATAGGTGGCAAAGCAAACTGACCCACATCCACACCACGTGAGGTAGTCAAAGGAGTAAGCCTGACTCCACCTCAGCCAAAACCCTAGATGTCGGAGCTTTACTCCAGTCGTCTTCTCCGGCACGAGCTCGCCGGAGTTCAGACCAGACAACACAAAAACACCAAAAACCATACAGTATCTTGAACAAATTTTCACGTAGATCACATATATGGATTCCATTTTCAAACCAAAGTACTCTATCATAGTGAAAAAGGGCCACGAAAGTTTGTACACAAGAACTAGATTCAATCAAAACAAGACAAGTAGATAGAAAACATTGCCTACCCTAAGGTAGGACTTCAGACGCACCCATATGAACCCTAAAATGCATCTAAAATGGAAGAGCAAGGTGGAAGAAAAGTACCTAACGGAGGAGCTCCGTTGGCCCTTGTTCTTGCATAAACTTCAGGAACAAAACCTCCAATAGCTTCCTTACACTTTAATGATGAGCAACAAAGCAAGAGGATGAAGAAAGCTTGATGAAATAAGGAGGTTAGAGCTTTTGAATTTTGAGAGAGAGAGCCTCTTTCCAGATCTGTTTCTTGATGAAAATGAGTCACTAATGAGGCTTTTAAGGTTTTGGAAGCTTATAAATTATGTTTGGCACGTGAGATCACATGAAAAGTTTGTTACAAAAGGTTTTTGAAATTTTTGCAAGGAAAGAGTGTGTATGGGTTATGGCATGTAGTGAGCTGTTTTTTTTTGTGATTTTGTTGTCCTTTTTTGGTGGAGGAAAGAAATCATAGTGAGTGGAATGGTGTGTGAACTTGGTGAGCAAGTTTTCTCATTTCCTCATTTGGTGAAAATGTGCATGGAGTAAAAGAGAGTGTGTGGCCATTTAGAACAATGTTTTATGGAACAAAATCAAGAGACATGCACATGGAAATGAGGTGAAGATGTGTTGCTAAACCTTGATCCATCCCTTGGCCAAAAACCTATGATATGTCATGCTTGAAACAACTTCAACTAACCAATTTTAAACCATTATAACTTGAGAAATAAAGGTCCATTTGGTGAGATTTTGATATCTATGGAAAATAGGAAGATCAAGGAGCAATTTTCATGTTGGCATGAACTTGATATGAAGTTTGAATCCTTGTGAAAAATGGCCATGAAAGTTGCTTCATAATTCTGCCCCAAAACTCTTAGAAAAAATTCTAAGTTCTTGTCAATTTACAACTTGAAAACTCAATCTTGGAAACACCATAATTTGAACTACAGTGATCCAATGAAGGTGTTCTAGTAATGGATAGAAAGCTTGAAGAATGAAATTCAACTTTCATGTTCAAAGGAAGTTGATTTGAGGTCAAGAACTTGGTGAAAAGTGCTTTAGAAAGTTGCCTAAAAAATCTGCCTAAAACTTATCCAATTTGACAACTTTGAGACCCTAACTTGGAGACATCATAACATGAGCTCTACACACCCAATGGAGGAGTTCTAGTACTCAAAAGAAAGCTTGGAGGATTCTCTAACACTTTCATGTTGGAGGAAAAGTCATTTGAAGCTTGCATCACCATGTAAAATGGGCTTGAAAACATGTACTTCAAGCTGAATTTCCATACTTAAAAAAATTTCTAAGTGTTGAAATGGCAAAACCTCCATTTTCTCAACTTTAGCTCTCCATATCTCTCAAACTATAGATCTTTTGGACTTTCTTTCTTCTACAAACTTGTAGTTCACGATGTCCTCTTTAATTTGATAACAAGTTTGCTCCCATTGGATCAAAGATGAGAAAGTTATGGATGTTGTAAAATAACTAAAATTAGGGTTTTCTACACAGAAAATATTTCAATCAAACTCTAGTCCAACCAAACTCTTGATTTTATGTTTCTCGTTGACTTTTCTTGTTCTAAACACATGAAAATAATTGAAAGTACATAGCATATCCTTGGTTGACTTTGAAATACAAGACTTTGACCCCATTGAGCCACAATTGACTTTTGTTGACCATATGAAACCCTAGCACCTTTTCCATTGATTGAGACTATTTTCGTGGCTTACGATGATACATAACACATGTATAGGATCCTAAAGATGTGTATTGAGCCCTAGAACCATTTCTTGTCCAAAGAACTAGCCACATATGCCTTTTGATCAAAACCCTAATCCAGTTGTTCACAAGATAGGAGGAGATGATCAATGATTGTAGCTTTGCCTTAAATGCTTTGTGAGAGATTCTTTGATGACGAGAGGACCTTGGGGCTTGAGAATACCACAAGGTTGAGAATAAACCCTTGCTTGATTTTTGAGGATGAAACTCTTCTTCTTGAGAAATGAACAAGATACCTTTATCCCCTGCCTAAAACTAATACTATGCACAAATGTCAATGCAAAATGATATGAAACATAAGCCAAGATAATAAGAAAAGGGTGGGAAAATTTTGGGGTACTACAGCTGCCCCTATTCAAACAACTTGGACCCGAAGGAATGATAGTAACGAATTTCAGACCTTTAAGGTACAAGAAGTTTGAATACCAAAAGAAACTAGAAATTTGCAACTTGCGGGGATGTACATGGGATAAACTGATTTCCAGCCGAAGGTGGACTTAAAAGATAGCGGGTACCAACCAAAAGTTGGAATAACCGAAGGACACAAGATACGAACCTAAAATCGAGATAGTAAAGAATAACAATCGAGAAGATAGTAAAGGCTACTAACCAAAAGTTAGGATCACCAGAGAGAGTAACAACCAAAAGTTATGAGAAAATGCTACTAACCAAAAGTTAGAATCACCTAGACACCGATTGAAGGCGAACACATAAAAATGAAGACTACCAACCAAAAGTTGAGATCATCAACAAGAAATACCAACCAAAAGTTAGGATAAAGGCTACTAACCAGAAGTTAGGATCGCCAGAACACCGACCGAAGGCGAACACACAAAAATGAAGACTACCAACCAAAAGTTGGAATCATCAACAAGAAATACCATCCAAAAGTTGGAATCATCAACAAGAAATACCAACCAAAAGTTGGGATAAAGGCTACTAACCAAAAGTTAGGATCTCCAAAATGCCGACCGAAGGCAAACACACAGAAATGAAGACTACCAACCAAACGTTAGGATAACGACTTCGCAGCGGAAAATACCAACCAAAAGTTGGGAAGATCAATAGAAATGGTACTAACCAAGTTAGAATAACCAAGATGTAGCACCCCAAAATTTGCCTCATTGTTTCTGGATTTACTGGCTTATGTTTCTCTGCATTTTACATCTCTGCATATCATAGCATTGGTTCTCGAGACGTGGGATCAAGATGTTTCTATGGCTCAGGGCTCCCTTTCATTGTAAGAGTTTAAACAACTGTCGCTACTGCAAAAAAAGGTGCCGACAATGACAGAAGAGTTGCCACCGTTCGTTATTTATCCCAAAAGAAGGAAAGGAAACGATTAGAGAAAACCTGATGAAAATGGGAGAAGATAGGTCATCGCAACTATGTCTCGGGTTCGGGAGTCGGTTACGCAAGGGGAAGGTATGAGCACCCGTCACGTCCGTCGTACTCGACGGGATCCACGCTTGGTTATCTATCTAAAAGGGTGATTGAAACTATCTACACTAAAGGTCTCAGGGACAAAAGAAAAGAAAAGAGACTCGGCAGAGCGTCGCTTCTCTGTGCCTACGTATTCCCTTGTGCAATGGAAAAGTCAGAGTCAACGTAGTTCGGCTAACTACGGATGAAAAGGGGGGGAAAGGTTGCTCGCCGAGACATCTCCGTCTCGTGCCTACATATTCTCATCTGGTATGAGAAATCAGAGCAAACACAGTTCGGGCAAATAAGAACACCGGTTGGTTCAAAATCTTTTACCCGAGTAGGGTTAACAAATAGTTCTAGCAGTTAAGTGTATGCTGCTCGACCATTGGAAACTTAGGCGTTACTTGTTTGCGGTAGAACTAAGAGTTAACGAAACTCTTTTTATGAAAATTTTTTCCATCATCAAGGGTCCCAAAGGACAAAATGAAGTTTGATCATTTGTTTTTTTGAAGTCTTTTAAGAAGAAGTGTTTTGAATTGTTTGTAATTCATGTTGCACTAAAGACTATGACTTAGGAGCGAATGCGTCGCATATCGTCCTATGGACGTATACTAAACACTCTAAGCAATTGAGAGGTAGCCCGCAATCACCACTTCCCAAGTACTTAAGGCTTGTAACATACAACATTCATTAGCCTTTATTAAGTGTTTTAGAGTTGTTTTGAGATGAGAAGAGAGAGAGGACAAACTAAAGGGAAACTAGTTCAAAACCTAGTAGTTGTCATGCAAGATGAACCTATAGTTGAGGTTAAAGGGAAATCCTACTTAATTTTCTCATACATGGTTTGAATCCTAGAGTCTATCATAATCATCCTTAAACAAGGAGATTAGAAATCCTTAGGGAGCATGGTAATGAAAAGAGAAGAAGAAGGAAAGCATAAACCAAATGCAATATGTAATATGTAAACATGCAAACATCTTATGCACATTTAGAATGATAGTGAGGGAAGAAAATATTGTGGGGAAAAGTCCTCCACAAGCCCATCTCAACCTCAAGCATGTGTATGAATGCAAAGAGAAAGGAAGAGAAAGAATGCATAAGATAAAATGCAAAACAATCCACAAAACAATTCACAAAGGAATGCAAAAACATGCCCTAAGGCCATCAACATGGAAGAATAATGAAACCTAAACCTAAAGGGGATAAAAAGAAGAAATGAAAACAGCAATGGTGTCCCAAATTTCATTCAATCAAAGCTTCATTATGACTTGTGCAAAAGATGCACAAACTTGTCCTAAAAGTTCACCTTTTAAGGACTTGCTTCAAGTATCTCCTAAGGAGAGACTAAGCCATCCCAAATGGTGTCCTTACATCATTGGACAGAGGGAGATATGATAGAGGAGTGTACTCAAAATAAATGATGCAAAACATGTAAAATAATGCAAGTAAGTCATGCTAAAAGTAGGAAACATGCATACACATCACAAGTGAAACCCTATGAAACCCTAAGAAGAAAGGCCTAAAAGATACACAAACTTGAACAAGTTACAAACCAAATTTGGACCTATAATTGAACATACAAACACCTCAATATACCTATAACATGGATCCACAAGAATTAGAGGCTCAATTAATGCACCAAAGTCATTTACAAAACAAACTAGTTCACTAACTAGTGTAAACATCAAACAAGGATAGGCTAAATTGGAAATTACACTAAATATAGAAAACATACCCAAAAAATTCCAAATAAAATCCTAGATGACCCCTAAGGTGTTAAGATCCAGGGGTCAAAATTATGGGAATTAAGTCCAAAAACAACCATGCAAACAGATATGAAATTCAAAGGGATACCCTAAATGCAAGGGTGAATCGAGGGTCATAAAGACTAGCCTAAAACCCTAACCAAATGTAATCAACACAGGGGTAAAATGGTCTTTAAAAATCATCTAACATGTTATCATCATGAGAAAGAAAAATCAGCCATTAACATGGAAAATTCATCAAGTAATAAAATCAAACACATGGAATATGCAATTTTAACTCAAGTAAAATACTTCCAAAGAAATAATCCTTTTTAAATTGAAAAATATTCCAAAAAATAAAAATAAAAATTCCTAAATTTATTTAACATCTTGAAATGTCTAAAAACTATTTTTGTGAATTTTTATCTCAATTGGAAGCATTTTATTTGAATTAAAATCAAACAGATTACAAGAAAAAAGAAAATAAAATAAAATAAAATAGAAAAAGATGCGTGTGGAATAGAAATTAGGATCAGTTAAAATTCAACTGGGCTCAGCAGAGGGGGTGCGAATAGGAGTTTAGGCCCAGGTCCAGAGCAACCCAGGTTTGCAATGAAACGTAGCGTTTCATTTATGACGTGGAGGGTCAACAGGTCAAACAAATGCTCAGATGGAATCGTAGCCATTGGATTGAGTTTGGTCAAAGAGTCCAAGGCTGATATGGACTTCCACGTTGGCTAAACAGCACTAAAACCAGACTCCGGAGCAACTGTGCTCCGGTCGTCTTCTCTGGTGCAGGAAGTTCAAAACTCCACCAAAACGCACAATTTTTGAGTCTTAAACTCAACCTCTCAACACGTACATTAAGAATCTAGGGTTCATTTTCATTTTTCACTCATAATTAGGGCAATACGAATCAATCAAAATTTGAGCATATCTTGGGTTTGGGAGTCGGTTACGCAAGGGGAAGGTACTAGCATCCCTCATGTCCGCTGTACTTAACGGGATCCACGCTTGTAGTCTAAAAAATGGATGTGTTTGTCTATAAGCTACTGCTAAACGGAAATGAGAGCAAAAGAAAAAGAAAGAGACTCGATAGGACACCGCCGCCCCATGCCTACGTATTCCGTCGTGCCATGGGAAAGTCAGAGTCAACGTAGTTCGGAAAACTACGGGTGATGGGGTGAAGGTTGCTCGCCAAGATATCGTTGTCTTGTGCCTACGTATCCTCATCTGGTATGAGAAATCAGAGCAAACGTAGTTCGGGTAACTAAACCAGATGTTGGTTAAGTGTTTTTTAGGAGCGACATTAAGTTCCCATTCCAACAATTAGGGTTGATGCTTGTTTGCGATATATAAAACAGAAAAGTAACGAACTCTTTTTTGAAAATGAGTTTGGAACACAAATCCCAAAGGAGAAAAAGGTTTGAATTTTGTTTGTGTGTTTTAGTGAAGTGATTTGAATTTGTTTGGTGATTCATATTGCACTAAAGACTATGACATAGGAACGAATGCGTCGCATATCGCCCCCAGATGGGACGTATACTAAACACTCTAGATAAGCGAGAGGAGACCCCTCACTCATCATTTCCCATGTGATTAAGGCTTGTAGCGTACAATGTGCATCATGTTTATTAGATGAGTTAGAATATGTTTTGAGATGCGAAGAGAGACGCACAGAAAGGTCTAAGGGAAACTAGACCCTAACATTGTCATGCAAAGTGGTCCTAAAGTTGAGATGCGAAAGGAGACTCTATCCTAACATTAGCATGCAAAAGATGGACCTAAGGTTGAGGTTAAAAAGGACTAGCCTACTTGTTATCATGCTTGGATTACCCTCCTAGTGTCTACCTTACTCCAAATTTAATCGGAAATTAAATTAGAATAAGAAACCTAAGGGAACATGCAAAGGTAAAGAAAAAACCAAGGAAACAAGGTAAAAGCAGCAGCTACAATAGCGCCTCCTGCATAAAACAACAATAAAATCCAGCATACAAGCAAGACTGCCTATAACAACACATGTTTCAACACATCAACAGGTGTAAAAAGGCAGGCAGCAAGCAAGCAAGGCAAAGACAAAATGAAAATTCATGTTAAAAACAGTTGTGAAAAGTAGGCAGCAAGCAAGCTTGAATGCAGTTAATCATAAACAAACACCAATCATGGATAGATATCATGCAAATGTGAACATGTTTCCATAATCAAACATAATCGATCAACAACATACATCAACAAGAATCATCAAAATCATCATGCTTTTTTCAAATCAAAGTGAACAATCAAACAATCAAACAAGCGCGTAACAAAGAGGAATCAGAAATAAATGCAAACATGCATCACAATATCTAGCAACATAATCATCAATGATAATCAATTAATCATGCTATAAGCAAACAAGGCAATGTGATCATTCATCAATCAAGCAACAATAACATGTTAAACACTCAAATTGAAAACCAAAAGTTACGTGTCGAAGAATCGAGATCAAACATTCAAGAATGACGAAATATGTCAAGAACACATCACATAAATGCATCATATCAATCAATGAGGTTTACATACGAAAAGGAGCCCAAACAAGCAAGAAAAATGCAAAAACACAACATTCTGCTCAGTAGTAACCGATTACTCAATATTAGGTAATCGGTTACCCATTGTAAAAATAGATGGAAACGTGAAATTTACATAGAGTAACCGGTTACCCTATATCAAGTAACCGGTTACCACTGAACCATAAATAGAAAATCAGCTTTAAAACTCAGTTTTCAGCATCCAACAACCTATCCAATCACTCATATGAACATGTTATCAATTAAGCACGAAATTAACATCAAATATCAATGATCAAACATCATGTAAACACAATCAAACACTGAAATCATAAATCACCAAGATCCAAATCATCAAAATGGATCAAAAAGCAACAAAAGACATAGATCAACATTGTGATTATTCAAATAAGCTCAAAACATAATTAGATCTAAAATTACCAACCTTCAAAGCTGAGTTTACTTTGGTAAGTGTTGATTCACTTGAAATTAACAGATCCAAGCTAGAAACCATGAGAATCTTCAAGATCCAAGAGCTTCTTTATGGTAGAAATGAAGAACAAGCAAGATCAAGCAAATTTGACTCAAAAAGGCACTTTCAATCTAGCTTCCAAATTTAGATCTCAATTCAAACAAAAATTGAATGGTGAATTGAAGATAATGGAGGTGAGTGGTGGAGGTTTAACTCTAGAATTCAAGGATTCCAATGAAGAATCAATGAAATCAAGTGAAAGAGCTTTAATGGAGGTTTGGGAGTGACAAAATTGAGAGCAAATTCTCAAGAATGAATGTGAAATCTGAAAAATGAAGGTAATTGTGTGAGGTTTGGAGCAAATTCACTAAAATAAGCTCTATGTTTGGAATCAAAACTTGGTTTGGAGTATGGATTAGCATTTAGAATGGAAATTAGGAGTGAAATTAGGAATGCAGTGTTTGAAATTTGGAGGGAAATGGTGAGAATTGAAACAATTCTAGATCCTTCCAATGATGATCATGTGAATTCAATGGTTGAAAATGATTGGAAAATTTCACATGCTGAAAATTCAAATATTTTGGCAAATTTCGCTTAAGGTAACCGGTTACCCAATATGTGGTAAACGGTTACCACATTCAAAAATGCCCAAATTGGCGCCAAATGGAGGGAATCCTGCATAATTACCCGTTGCTGTAACACCCCCTTCTATACCGCCAAATAAACAATAATATATATAGGCACATATAAATTTTATCAGAGTATAATTTAAAATACGGTATAAAAGAAGTATGTCACATTATTACCAATAAAACACTCAACATCTGCTCTATAAAAATATGCAACAGTGGGATAGTTTTCAAAGTAGAGGAACTTAGTCCTTAAACCCACATCTCGATATTTAGAATTAAAGCGGAAGATAAAACATTTGAATTACCTCAAAACATTTAATCACATAAATACATGTTATCCAGTTGGTTCATCAATATCATTCATGTTACAAAACATCATCAACTGATACATCACAAGTGTATCACAAAAGAATGCTATACAAGCCTAACTACCCGGTGTTACATTATCAGAGCAGTCCGACTCAAAAGAATGAAGCTATACTTCACAAAAGAAACCTCCAGCAACCTAATCTGCAATGCCTCATAGAGCATTATGAAACAGCAGAAGGGTGAGAAATATTACCATGATAATCAATGCATAAGATTATATATATATATATATATATATATATATATATATATATATATATATATATATATATATATATATATATATATATATATATATATATATATATATATATATATATATATATATATATATATATATATATATATATATATATATATATATATATATATATATATATATATATATATATATATATATATATATATATATATATATATATATATATATATATATATATATATATATATATATATATATATATATATATATATATATATATATATATATATATATATATATATATATATATATATATATATATATATATATATATATATATATATATATATATATATATATATATATATATATATATATATATATATATATATATATATATATATATATATATACAAGTAACAATTACATATAATCCACATTTCTCACCACAATTCATTTTCGTAGTCATATACATCTCATCATACATATGAACAAATATGGATATTCATCTAGCATATCTCATAATGCACAATTCACAATTATCCAATATACATTCACTCACAAGCATATTTCATATATCAATGACATTTATACTATGTGACTCCAAAACAACTCAATGCAACTCAATGCAATGTGGTACCAACACTTGTTATCATTTTTCGGTTTTTACACTTAAACCGGGTCCACCCTTCTAGACCGATAACAACAAAGCCCGTCCCCTAGGCTTCAAACCCACCCTTCTAGGTTTGGGACAAGCCACTAGTCTACACGAAACTAGCAAACACTGCCTCTTGACTAAATGATGCATATGCAATCAACCAACAAAAATGCACTTAAGACCGTTCCCGCATCTTAATCCCATGCATTCAAATAATTCATCCCTTCAAGAATTACAACATGATTGCATACACAACATATTCATAACAATTCAAGGCATTCACATTCAATACCATCATCACATTCATCAAAACAATGCACACATATCCACGATATGTTCCCATGCATTACATACATTAGCATACAATAATATGCGTTCACATACTTATTAGACAATACACAGATATTCACTAATGTGTTCTCATGTATCCCTAAGCAATTCAAACAATACACATATCATAATCTAGGATTCACGCCCAAAGGCTACCCACAACTCATCACAATAGTACACAAGTTATTCATATCACATAGGGTTAACATAATTGAACCAAGCAATTAATCATTGGGTGGATAAAACAGAAAAAAAAAAGACAATGTTGTCCTGCTCGCCACCCTTCGCCTAGCGAAGCCATTGGCGAATGCTCGCTGGGACCTTCGCCCGACGAACTCGCCAGTGAACAAAAGTCAGTAGCCACTGACTTGATTCACTACCCTTCGCTGATGTACTCGCTTGGCGAACCTTCGCCACTAACCTTCGCCTGGCGAACTTGCCAGCGAAGACCACTGGGAGTTTTTCTAGAATTATTCACCAGCTATTCGCTGGGCTTTTCCTGGCGAAGCTTCGCCTTCACTCGCCTGGCGAGAGCCAGCGAACCTGCGAAACCAGAAAACCCCAATTTGTCCCAAAACTTCTACCCTCCAAGAATCGACCGATTCTCACCGAACCAGTTCCAGTAATCATAATCCCACGTCACCTGACTATTCTACGGCATTATTTTCAGTTTCTAACCGATTAAACTACGATTCTACCGATTAAATCCATTTTGCCCTAGCTTGAAAAATGGTGGAAACTCACAACAAAACCCAACCCACACATACATAACCACATACATTGACTAGATAATAATGTTTCTCACCCTTACCTTGATTGGATTGAAGCTTGAAGTTGATTCTTGATGATTTCTCCAAGTTTCCCTCTTCTCTTCTCTTTTCTCCTCTTTCTCTATTCTTTCTCTTCTATTTTCTTTCTATCCAATTCTTTCCACTTATCCCTTATATACTTCTATTATTTTCTTTCCTTCCCATTTCTCTCTTCAATTATCTACCAAATAAATCCAATTAATCCAAATCATTAAGATTAATTCCAATAAATAAATTAATTAACATAATTAATTAATTAATGAAATTTGGGTTGTTACAACCCTCCCCCACTTTAGGAATTTTCGTCCTCGAAAATGTTACCTGGTTCAAACAGTTCTGGATAAGACTCCCTCATTTGGCTCTCCAGTTCCCAAGTCACATTTCCACCAGCCGGTCCTCCCCAAGCGACCTTCACCAAAGAAATCTCTTTGCCTCGAAGTTGCTTCAACTTCCGATCCTCTATCCGCATAGGTGATGCCTCCACAGTTAGGTTATCTCCCACCTGCACATCATCTGCTTGGACTACATGAGACGGATCCGCAATGTATTTCCTCAACTGAGATACATGGAACACATCATGGAGATTAGCAAGCGATGGTGGTAAAGCCACACGATAGGCCACTTCTCCTATCCTCTGCAAAATTTGATAAGGACCAATGAAACGCGGCGTCAACTTACGCGACTTCAATGCCCTACCAACACCAGTCATCGGAGTAACCCGAAGAAACACATGATCTCCCTCTTGAAATTCAAGTGCCTTCCTCCTCTTGTCATGATAACTCTTCTGACGACTTTGAGAAATCCTCATCTTTTCTTGAATCATCTTAATCTTGTCCGTAGTTTGCTGAACTATCTCGGGTCCAACTACAGAACTCTCTCCGGACTCATACCAACACAGTGGCGTCCTACACCATCTACCATACAATGCATCTAACGGCGCCATACCAATGCTCGAATGAAAACTGTTGTTGTAAGTAAACTCAATCAAAGGCAAGTAGCTATCCCAAGCTCCTCCTTTCTCCAATACACAAGCTCTCAAAAGATCCTCAAGTGATTGAATAGTTCTCTCAGTCTGACCATCAGTCTGAGGATGATAAGCTGAACTCAAACGCAACTTTGTACCCAAAGCACTTTGCAAGCTCTCCCAAAATCTCGAAGTAAACCTCGGATCCCTATCCAACACAATACCAGACGAAATACCATGCAAACTGAAAATCCTCTCGATGTATAGCTTTTCCAATTTCTCCAACGGATAATCCATTCGCATAGGGATAAAGTGAGCAGATTTAGTCAATCTATCCACAATAACCCAAATAGCTTCAAAATTACCCGGCGTCCTAGGTAATTCAGACACAAAGTCCATAGAAATGCTATCCCATTTCCACTCAGGAATAAACAACGGTTGCATCAAACCCGATGGTTTCTGATGCTCAATCTTCGACTTCTGGCAAGTCAAACAAGAATACACAAATTCGGCAATATCCTTCTTCATACGAGGCCACCAAAATATTTTCCTCAAATCTTGATACATCTTAGTAGCACCCGGATGAATACTCAATCCGCTACGATGTCCTTCCTCAAGAATACTCTTTTTCAGTTCATCAAGTTCCAGAACACAAACTCTATCCTGACACCTCATAATACCATTCTCATCAATCCGAAAATCACCACCTTGGCCTTGGTTGATCAAAGTCAACCGGTCAACTAGACTCAAATCGGATTTCTGTCCTTCTCGAATTTCGTCCAAAATACCACTCGTAAGCTTCAACATTCCAAGCTTAACCCCATACGAAGTCTCCTCACACACCAAACTCAAATCACGAAATTGCTCAATCAATTCCAACTCTTTCACCATCATCATCGACATGTGCAACGATTTCCGACTCAACGCATCCGCTACCACATTCGCTTTACCCGGGTGGTAATTCAACCCAAAATCATAATCCTTCAGAAGCTCTAACCACCTTCTTTACCTAGCATTCAATTCCTTTTGATCAAAGAGATGCTTCAAACTCTTGTGATCACTAAACACTTCAAACCTCACACCAAACAAATAATGCCTCCAAAGTTTAAGCACAAACACAACGGCAGCCAACTCTAAGTCATGCGTCGGATAGTTCTTCTCATGCACTTTGAGTTGCCTCGAAGCATAGGCTACAACTTGATTATTCTGCATCAACACACCTCCCAAGCCCATCAAAGAAGCATCACAATACACAACAAATGACTCTTCCGGATTTGGCAAAATCAGAACAGGGGCTATCGTCAATCTTCTCTTAAGTTCCTGAAAACTATCTTTGTAACGCCCGTTTTATTTCGATTAAATCCAATTATGACTTTGCCATGTCTCGTTGCATCGTAGTCATATTTGAGTATGAGTTCGTCTCGAAGAAAGGAATTGAATCGGTCGAATTGTCGGAAAAATTCTGGTTTTGTCGGAAAACTTTGAAAATTCATATCTCTTGATCCGTAAGTCGGATTTGACCCCCGTTCGAAGCGTTGGAAAGCTAAAAAGATGTTCTATCTGGAAAAAAATGAAATTTTTCTGCTATGACGACTGTCATAGGAGTGTGACGACCGTCACACGAGCGAAAACTGCAGTTATGCAGAATTTGAACGTGTTCTGGTGGAATGAGATTTTGTAGCAAAAATATATTCCCGTAGACTCTTTTACCCTCAATTACATCATTTTTGGGAAAGGAAAGACGGAAAAGAGAAGTTACGCATTGAGAGAAGTGGAGAGCGAAGAATCATCCATCGGCGAATTCGGAAGATTTCTGAAGAAAAATCACCGTAGAGCAGAAGCGGAATCGAAAAGCGTGGAATTGGCCTCAATTCTAAGGTAAGGGTGGGGTTCAATTCTATAACCGGGAGTATGATCGAATTCATGTGGGGAATCGAGTCATAGATATAGTTTTCGTTAATCGATAAATATTAAGGAAAAGGTTTCCCTAATGGGACAAGATTTTTATGTAGGAATGAATGTGTTATGTAGTTATTAGTGCGATGCTCTAAGGTTTTCCTTATGGGCAAATACGTAGAACGAATATGCTATACGGTTATTCGTACAACGCTCTAATGGTTTCCCTAATGGGCCAAAAAGGACAGTTACCTGGTTGTGATTGATTTGTAATTAATTGTGTGAGAAAATGCCGTAATGTTGTTATTACGATAAGATGTTAAAGATTAATTGTTGAACTGATGTTGATGTTATACCTGTATAGGAATAACCGTTTTGTATGAACACTTTGAGTTCCTATTTGTTGATACGAGGTTGCAATGTTCCTTTACATGAATAGTTGGGATGATGAACATATGATGCATATGAAATAGCAATGTTCTGTTATGGACGTTTTGTTGTAGGCTTGATGCCTTGTTGCATAGTCGGTGATGTTGTGGTCCATAATAGAGGTATTTCATGGCATAGCATATTAGCGATGGCCTGTATTGGCGGCCCTTGTGGCAAATTATGCGATGGCCTGTATTGGCGGCCCTTAGTGGCAAATTCTGCGATGGCCTGTATTGACGGCCTTGATGGCAAATTGGTACCACATGCATATGCACAGTTGAGTTGCATTGTTGAGTCACATGAAGTTGCATAATTACGTTAGTTGTATATTGATGTTGTTTTACGTGAGATATGGATTGTTACAGTTGTTGTCGATGATGCTTACGATTTCAAAACTTATAATGTTGTGATGAGTTTCTGGCATGTTATCTATCATGCTCTACGTTATATTATTGATATCTCACCCTTTTCCGTTGTATGTTACCTCCTCTGGTGGTAATTTGCAGGTAGTCAGGATAGAGCGTAGTTCCCATTAAGGTGTCGTTGGTCGCTCTGATACGTAGCACTCTTGGGGGGATGGACGATTGCTGTTATTATTTTAGTCGATGTTATTGTTGATTGAACTTGTTACGATGTTTTTATTAAATTGTTTTAAGAGAACATGTTGTATACTTTATCGAACTTCCACCGGAAGTAATGACGAGTTGTTTTATGATTAAATGGTTAAGTAATACATTGGTGATTATTCATCTAATTTCGTGCTACGTATGATAATTGCAAGTTGTTGCATAATAATTGTTGTCTGTCAGGTTGAAGTGTAACATCTCTGATGTGAGGAATTTTGCCCGTGTGACGACCGTCACAGGCTCATGACGACCGTCATGCAGTCAATGTTTGCACTGCTGCACTTTGTTTGCTATATGAATTGTTGTTTTTCCTGTTATCCGCAAGTTTAGATTTGGGGTGTTACAATCTTCACACTTGGCATCCCAAACAAAAGCTTGACCCTTCCTAGTCAATTGCGTCAACAATAACGATAACTTAGCAAATCCTTCAATGAACTTACGATAATAACCCGCTAAACCAAGAAAACTTCTAATCTCAAAAACTGATTTCGGAGTCTCCCATTGCGATACCGCTTCAACCTTCGATGGATCAACCATAATAACTTCACTTGAAATCACATGACCAAGGAAACTCACTTCTTTCAACCAAAATTCACACTTAGAAAGTTTCGCATACAACTGCTTCTCTTTCAACACAGATAACATAATCTTCAAATGTTCGGCATGCTCCTCTCCATTCTTCGAGTAGACCAAAATGTCATCAATAAACACCACAACGAACTTGTACAAATAAGGATGGAAAATCCTATTCATGTACTCCATAAATACACCTGGTGCATTAGTCACACCAAATGGAATTACAGAATACTCATAGTGTCCATACCTCGTTCTAAAAGCAGTCTTTTGAATATCCTCAGCTTTCACACGAATCTGATGATACCCAGACCTCAAATCTATTTTACTGAACACGCTTGCACCAACTAATTGATCCATCAGATCATCAATCCTCTGAAGTGTATACTTGTTCTTGATAGTCACCTTGTTCAACTGTCTGTAATCCATACAGAGTCTCATAGAACCTTCTTTCTTCTTAACCAACAACACCGGTGCACCCCACGACGACACACTCGGACGAATAAACCTCTTCTCAAGCAAATCTTCAAGTTGACTCTTCAACTCTTTCAATTCCGATACGGACATACGATATGGAGCCATCGATATCGGACTGGTTCCAGGAATCAGGTCAATCGAAAACTCCACTTCTTGTTCCGGCGGTAAATCCCTTATCTCATCAGGAAAAACTTCCGGAAAATCACGGACGACTGGTAAGGCATCAATTGCCTCACTTTCACCAATACTCAAAGTTGCCATAAACATAAATACCCTTGCACCATCTCGCACTAATTCTTTCACTTGCTTAGCAGTCATAAACAAATTCCCTTCATCACCCGGTTCAGGAAAAATAACTGTTTTATCAAAACAGTTAACATGAACACGATTGAATTTTAACCAATTCATTCCCAGAATGACATCAAGTTGATCTAAGTGAAGATACACTAAATCAACCCCAAAGTCTCTACCGAAAATACTCAAAGGGCAATTCAAACACACATACGGTGTAGTTACCGAACCCATAGCAGGAGTATCAATAACCATGCCACCACCAATAACAGACATTTCAAGATTCAACCTTCTAACACACTCCAGAGAAATAAAAGAATGCGTAGCTCCAATATCAATTATAGCGATCAAAGCCATACCATTAATAAAACACGTACCTCTGATCAAGCGATCATCACTAGCAGTCTCAGATCCAGATAAAGCGAACACTTTTCCGCTCCCTTGATTCTTCTTCGGCTTATCACATTTGGTCCTAATGTGCCCTTGCTCACCACAATTGTAGCAAGTCACACCCGTACCACTTCTGCACTCAAGAGCCTTGTGGCCTGGCTTGCCACACTTGAAACACGTTTTCTCAACACTTTTGCATTCCGGAGCACGGTGTCCCTCTTCACCGCACCTATAACACCTCACCGGAGTAGAAACTCCCCCACTTGGTTTCTTACCGAAACCAACCCTTTGTTTCCCCTTTTCAGCAGGAGTCACATAAGGTTTTCCTCGGAATTGGCCCTTTCCTTTCTTATCACTTAGGTTCTTGTAGTGGCTAGACCGAGCCCTACTATCCTCATCATAAATCCTACTTTTATTTACCAACTCAGAAAATCGCCGGATTTCCTGATAACCAATAGCTTGCTTGATCTCAGGCCTCAAACCATTCACAAATTTGAGACACTTAGATCTCTCAACATTAACAGTGTTGTAGTGAGGACAAAACTTGATCAACTCCTCAAATCTTACCGCATACTCAGCTACCGTCGAATTACCTTGCTTCAGTTCAAGGAATTCAATCTCTTTCTTTCCGCGCACATCTTTTGGAAAATACTTCTCCAGAAATGTCTCTTTAAAAAGATTCCAAGTAATCACAATCTCATCATCTTCAAATCTTTGGCGAGTATTACCCCACCAGTCCAAGGCTTCCTCTTCGAGCATATGAGTTCCGAATTGCACCTTCTATGCATCCGAACAATTCATAACCCGAAAAATCTTCTCAATAGCTTTCAACCAAATTTGTGATTTGTCAGGCTCGTGGGTTCCCTTGAATGTCGATGGATTATTCCTTTGGAACCTTCCCAAAGCACGGAATTCATCGTCAGCATTATTCCTCCCATTCACGTTGGCCTGAGGATTCTGTCCAATTGCCCCAGCCAATCTCGTCAAAGCCTCCGTAATTGCTTCGTCATTCCTACCTGCAACCATCTTACTGAATTCCGACAACAGAACCACGTAAGAACACCAATATCGATAGTGTAACACACACACATATCAATATACACGGAGAACAACACACTAATAACTTGGCCGGACGGACCGACCTGCTCTGATACCACTTAATGTAACACCCCCTTCTATACCCCCAAATAAACAATAATATATATAGACACATATAAATTTTATCAGAGTATAATTTAAAATACGGTATAAAAGAAGTATGTCACATTATTACCAATAAAACACTCAACACCTGCTCTATAAAAATATGCAACAGTGGGATAGTTTTCAAAGTAGAGGAACTTAGTCCTTAAACCCACATCTCGATATTTAGAATTAAAGCGGAAGATAAAACATTTGAATTACCTCAAAACATTTAATCACATAAATACATGTTATCCAGTTGGTTCATCAACATCATTCATGTTACAAAACATCATAAACTGATACATCACAAGTGTATCATAAAAGAATGCTATACAAGCCTAACTACCCGGTGTTACATTATCAGAGCAGTCCGACTCAAAAGAATGAAGCTATACTTCACAAAAGAAACCTCCAGCAACCTAATCTGCAATGCCTCATAGAGCATTATGAAACAGCAGAAGGGTGAGAAATATTACCATAATAATCAATGCATAAGATTATATATATATATATATATATATATATACACACAAGTAACAATTGCATATAATCCACATTTCTCACCACAATTCATTTTCGTAGTCATATACATCTCATCATACATATGAACAAATATGGATATTCATCTAGCATATCTCATCATGCACAATTCACAATTATCCAATATACATTCACTCACAAGCATATTTCATATATCAATGACATTTATGCTATGTGACTCCAAAACAACTCAATGCAACTCAATGCAATATGGTACCAACACTTGTTATCATTTTTCGGTTTTTACACTTAAACCGGGTCCACCCTTCTAGACCGATAACAACAAAGCCCGTCCCCTAGGCTTCAAACCCACCCTTCTAGGTTTGGGACAAGCCACTAGCCTACACGAAACTAGCAAACATTGCCTCTTGACTAAATGATGCATATGCAATCAACCAACAAAAATGCACTTAAGACCGTTCCCGTATCTTAATCTCATGCATTCAAATAATTCATCCCTTCAAGAATTACAACATGATTGCACACACAACATATTCATAACAATTCAAGGCATTCACATTCATCAAAACAATGCACACATATCCACAATATGTTCCCATGCATTACATACATTAGCATACAACAATATGCGTTCACATACTTATTAGACAATACACACATATTCACTAATGTGTTCTCATGTATCCCTAAGCAATTCAAACAATACACATATCATAATCTAGGATTCACGCCCAAAGGCTACCCACAGCTCATCACAACAGTACACAAGCTATTCATATCACACAGGGTTAACATAATTGAACCAAGCAATTAATCATTGGATGGATAAAACAGAAAAAAAAAGATAATGCTGTCCTGCTCGCCACCCTTCGCCTGGCGAATGCTCGCTGGGACCTTCGCCCGGCGAACTCGCCAGCGAACAAAAGTCAGTAGCCACTGACTTGATTCGCTACCCTTCGCTGATGTACTCGCCTGGCGAACCTTCGCCACTCACCTTCTCCTGGCGAACCTTCACCACTCACCTTCGCCTGGAGAACTTGCCAGCGAAGACCACTGTGAGTTTTTCTAGAATTATTCGCCAGCTATTCGCTGGGCTTCGCCCGGCGAAGCTTCGCCTTCACTCGCCTGGCGAGAGCCAACGAACCTGCGAAACCAGAAAACCCCAATTTGTCCCAAAACTTCTACCCTCCAAGAATCGACCGATTCTCACCGAACCAGTTCCAGTAATCATAATCCCACGTCACCTGACTATTCTACGACATTATTTTCAGTTTCTAACTGATTAAACTATGATTCTACCGATTAAATCCATTTTGCCCTAGCTTGAAAAATGGTGGAAACATACAACAAAACCCAACCCACACATACATAACCACATACATTGACTAGATAATAATGTTTCTCACCCTTACCTTGATTGGATTGAAGCTTGAAGTTGATTCTTGATGATTTCTCCAAGTTTCCCTCTTCCCTTCTCTTTTCTCCTCTTTCTCTATTCTTTCTCTTCTATTTTCTTTCTATCCAATTCTTTCCACTTATCCCTTATATTCTTCTATTATTTTCTTTCCTTCCCATTTCTCTCTTCAATTATCTACCAAATAAATCCAATTAATCCAAATCATTAAGATTAATTCCAATAAATCAATTTATTAACATAATTAATTAATTAATGAAATTTGGGCTGTTAGAGTTGCCACCTGTTCTAAGCTCTGCTAAGCCTCTAAAACTTGCCCTCGAATATTATGATTGTGAAAATGCTTGAGATAGCCTGTACACCGTCTCCTGAGCTAAAAATAACCTGCTGAAAAGAATAAAACAGATTGCTCGACTGCTGGGTAAAATAAATGTCGGAGCCTCGGATACTCGCTGTTTGAACTCTTGCAACGAAAGGGAACCCTGAGTCACAGAAACAACTTGATCCCCTGTCTCGAGATCCAATGATATGATATGTAGAAATTCAAGAATCCAGAGAAACATAAGCTAGTAAACCAAGAAATAATGAGGCAAATTTTAGGGGTACTACAAACAGAGCTTATAATAGGTGACAGCGGGTGATTATACAGGATCCCTCCATTTGGTGCCAATTTGGGAATTTTTGAATATGGTAATCGGTTACCACATATGGGTAATCGGTTACCCAGGGCGAAATTTACCAAGAAATTTGAATTTTCAGCATTGCAAGTTTTCACTCATTTTCATCCATTGATTTCACATGATCATCATAGGAAGAATCTAGAATTGTTTCAATTTTCACTATTTCCCTCCAAATTTCAAACACTCCATTCCTAATTCCACTCCTAGTTTCCATTCCAAATGTTAATCCATATTCCAAACCATATTTTTATTCCCAACCTAAAGCTTATTTAAGTGAATTAGCTCCAAACCTCACTCATTCACACCATTTCACTCTCATTTTTCATCACAATTTCAGAATTTGATCCCAAATCCTCTCAACTTTCTCTTAACTTTTTCACTTCCAAAACCTCCATTAAAGCTCTTTCCACTTGAATTCATTGATTCTTCATTGGAATCCTTGAATTCTAAAGCTAAACCTCCATCATTCATCTCAATTATCTTCAATTCATCACTCAATTTTTGTTTGAATTGAGATCTGAATTTGGAAGCTAGATTTGAAGTGATTTTGGATCAATCTTGGATTGACTTGACTTGTTCTTAACTTCTACTATAAGGAAGCTCTTGGATCTTGAATATTCTCTGGATTTCTAGCTTGGATCTGTTAGTTTCAAGTAAATCAACACTTACCAAAGCAAATATCAACTTTGAAGGTTGATGAATTATAGATCCAATTCTGTTTTGAGCTTATTTGCATAATCACAATGTAGATCCATGGCTTTTGATGCATTTTAATCAATTTTGATGATTTTTGATCTTTGTGATTTGTGATCTCAATGTTTGATTGTGTTGATCACTGATTCTTGATAACAAATTCGTGCTTAATTGATTACATGTTCATGTGAGTGATTAGATAAGTTGTTTGATGTTGAAAACTGATTTTGAAAGTTGTTTTTCTGTTTCTGTCCAGTGGTAACCGGTTACCATTAGCAGGTAAGCGATTACCCTACACAAGTTTCACATTTCTGAGTATTTTTCAAATAGGTAACCGGTTACCTGATTTTGGTAACTGATTACCACTGAGGCAGAATATGTGTTTCTTGCATTTTCTCGCTTGTTTGAGTTCCTTTTCACCTATAAACTTCATGGATTAATATGATGCATTTATGTGGATTGTTTTTGACATATTTCATCATTCTTGAATGTTTGATTTGGATTCTTCGACGCATAACTTCTGGTTTCCATAATATTCTCCATCCATAACCATGGACTCAATATCATCTGATGATCTCCACATGACCTCCAAGATAGGAGGTGACCCATATTCATTCATCCGCTCTTTCAAAGAAATTTGATTTTCTTCTGATGATGATAAACATTTGGTTGCTTGAATGAGACCTCTTTCTTAGGCTTAAAACTCTTTGGTGCTCCCCTCTTGCTAGGCACACCTCTCTTAATCCCCTGCAAATGAACAATGATATGCAAATGCTATGAAAATGCAATGAATCATAAACCAGGTAAAGAAAAGGTTGTGCAAATTTTGGGGTACACAACTATCGAGCATCAGAGGCTCCGACATTTATTTTTCCCAGCGGTCAATTTTATTTTATTCAGTAGGATATTTTCAGCTCAGGAGATGGTTTGCTGGCTATCTCAGGCATTCTCACAGTTATAATATCCAAGGGCAAGTTTCAGAGGCTTAACTGTGTCGCAACTGCGAAAAACACCCGACAGAAAAACAGAAGAGTCGCCACGGAATGTTCTTTATCCCAAAGAGAGGAAAAGGAAACGATTGAAGAAAACTTGAAGAATGGGAAAAAACAAGGTCATCGCAACCAAATCTTGGGTTCGGGAGTCGGTTACGCAAGGGGAAGGTATTAGCATCCCTCATGTCCGCTGTACTTAATAGGATCCACGCTTGTTGTCTAAACAATGGGTGTGTTTATCTATAAGCTACTGCTAAACGGAAATGAGAAAAAGAAAAGAAAGAGACTTGATAGGACATCGCCTCCCTATGCCTACGTATTCCCTCGTGCCATGGGAAAGTCAGAGTCAACGTAGTTTAGAAAACTACGGGTGATAGGGTGAAGGTTGCTCACCAAGACATCGCTGTCTTGTGCCTACGTATCCTCATCTGGTATGAGAAATCAGAGCAAACGTAGTTCGGGTAACTAAACCACATGTTGGTTAAGTGTTTTTTAGGAGCGACATTAAGTTCCCATTCTAGCAATTAGGGTTGATGTCTGTTTGTGATATATAGAACAGAAAAGTACGTACTCTTTTTTGAAAATGAGTTTGGAACACAAATCCCGAAGGAGAAAAATGTTTGAATTTTGTTCGTGAGTTTTAGTGAAGTGATTTGAATTTGTTTGGTGATTCATATTTCACAAAAGACTATGACATAGGAACGAATGCGTTGCATATCGCCCCCAGACGGGACGTATACTAAACACTCTAGATAAGCGAGAGGAGACCCCTCACTCATCATTTCCCATGTGCTTAAAGCTTGTAGCGTACAATGTTCATCATGTTTATTAGATGAGTTAGAATATGTTTTGAGATTGGAAGAGAGGCGCACAGAAAGGTCTAAGGGAAACTCGATCCTAACGTTGTCATGCAAAGTGGTCCTAAAGTTGAGATGCGAAAGGAGATTCTATCCTAACATTAGCATGCAAAAGATGGACCTAAGGTTGAGGTTAAAAGGAACTAGCCTACTTGTTATCATGCTTGGATTACCCTCATAGTGTCTACCTTACTCCAAATATAATCGGAAATTAAATTAGAATAAGAAATCTAAGGGAACATGCAAAGGTAAAGAAAAAATCAAGGAAACAAGCTAAAAGCAGCAGCTACAACAGCGCCTCCTGCACAAAACAACAATAAAATCCAGCATACAAGCAAGACTGCCTATAACAACACATGTTTCAACACATCAGCAAGTGTAAAAAGGCAGGCAGGCAGCAAGCAAGGCAAAGACAACATGCAAATTCAAGATAAAAACAGTTGTGAAAAGTAGGCAGCAAGCAAGCTTGAATGCAGTTAATCATAAACAAACACCAATCATGGATAGATATCATGAAATTGTGAACATGTTTACACAATCAAACATAATCGATCAACAACATACATCAACAAGAATAATCAAGATCATCATGCTTTTTTCAAATCAAAGTGAACGATCGAACAATCAAACAAGCGCGTAACAAAGAGGAATCAGAAATAAATGCAAACATGCATCACAATATCCAGCAACATAATCATCAATGATAATCAATTAATCATGCTATAAGCAAACAAGGCAATGTGATCATTCATCAATCAAGCAACAATAACATGTTAAACACTCAAAACGAAAACCAAAAGTTACGCGTCAACGAATCGAGATCAAACATTCAAGAATGATGAAATATGTCAAGAACACATCACATAAATACATCATATCAGTCCATGAGGTTTACATGTGAAAAGGAGCCCAAACAAGCAATAAAAATGCAAAAACACAACATTCTGCTCAGTAGTAACTGATTACTCAATATCAGGTAACCGGTTACCCATTGAAAAAACAGCTGGAATCGTGAAATTTGTACAGAGTAACCAGTTACCCTATATTAAGTAACCGGTTACCACTGAACCAGAAATAGAAAATCAGCTTTAAAACTCAGTTTTCAGCATCCAACAGCTTATCCAATCACTCATATGAACATGTTATCAATTAAGCACGAAATTAACATCAAATATTAATGATCAAACATCATGTAAACACAATCAAACACTGAAATCATAAATCACGAAGATCCAAATCATCAAAATGGATAAAAAAGCATCAAAAGCCATGGATCTACATTGTGATTATTCAAATAAGCTCAAAACATAATTAGATATAGAATTACCAACCTTCAAAGCTGAGTTTACTTTGGTAAGTGTTGATTCACTTGAAATTAACAGATCCAAGCTAGAAACCCAGAGAATCTTCAAGATCCAAGAGCTTCTTTATGGTAGAAATGAAGAACAAGCAAGATCAAGCAAAATTGACTCAAAAAGGCACTTTCAATCTAGCTTCCAAATTTAGATCTCAATTCAAACGAAAATTGAATGGTGAATTGAAGATAATGGAGGTGAGTGGTGGAGGTTTAACTCTAGAATTCAAGGATTCCGATGAAGAATCAATGAAATCAAGTGAAAGAGCTTTAATGGAGGTTTTGGGAGTGAAAAAGTTGAGAGCAAATTCTCAAGAATGAATGTGAAATCTGAAAAATGAAGGTAATTGTGTGAGGTTTGGAGAAAATTCACTAAAATAAGCCCTAGGTTTGGAATTAAAACTTGGTTTGGAGTGTGGATTAGCATTTGGAATGGAAATTAGGAGTGGAATTAGGAATGCAGTGTTTGAAATTTGGAGGGAAATGGTGAAAATTGAAACAATTCTAGATCCTTCCAATGATGATCATGTGAATTCAATGGTTGAAAATAATTGGAAAATTTCACATGATGAAAATTCAAATATTTTGGCAAATTTCGCTTAAAGTAACCGGTTACCTAATATGTGGTAACCGGTTACCACATTCAAAAATGCCCAAATTGGCGCCAAATGGAGGGAATTCTGCATAATTACCCGTTGACACCTGTTCTAAGCTCTGCTAAGCCTCTAAAACTTTCCCTCGGATATTATGATTGTGAAAATGGTTGAGATAGCCTGTACACCGTTTCCTGAGCTAAAAATAACCTGCTGAAAAGAATAAAACCGATTGCTAGACTGCTGGGTAAAATAAATGTCGGAGCCTCTAATACTCGCTGTTTGAACTCTTGCAATGAAAGGGAACCCTGAGTCATAGAAACAACTTGATCCCCCGTCTAGAGAACCAATGATATGATATGTAGAAATTCAAGAATCCAGAGAATCATAAGCTAGTAAACCAAGAAACAATGAGGCAAATTTTGGGGTACTACAAACAGAGCTTAGAATAGGTGGCAGCGGGTGATTATACAGGATTCCCTCCATTTGGTGCCAATTTGGGCATTTTTGAATATGGTAATCGGTTACCACATATGGGTAATCGATTACCCAGGGCGAAATTTACCAAGAAATTTGAATTTTCAGCATTGCAAGTTTTCACTCAGTTTCAACCATTGATTTCACATGATCATCATAGGAAGAATCTAGAATTGTTTCAATTTTCACTATTTCCCTCCAAATTTCAAACACTCCATCCCTAATTCCACTCCTAGTTTCCATTCCAAATGTTAATCCATATTCCAAACCATATTTTTATTCCCAACCTAAAGCTTATTTAAGTGAATTAGCTCCAAACCTCACTCATTCACACCATTTCACTCTCATTTTTCATCACAATTTCAGAATTTAATCCCAAATTCTCTCAACTTTCTCTTAACTTTTTCACTCCCAAAACCTCCATTAAAGCTCTTTCCACTTGAATTCATTGATTCTTCATTGGAATCCTTGAATTCTAAACCTAAACCTCCATCATTCATCTCCATTATCTTCAATTCATCACTCAATTTTTGTTTGAATTGAGATCTGAGTTTGGAAGCTAGATTTGAAGTGCTTTTGGATCAATCTTGGATTGACTTGACTTGTTCTTAACTTCTACTATAAGGAAGCTCTTGGATCTTGAATATTCTCTGGATTTCTAGCTTGGATCTGTTAGTTTCAAGTAAATCAACACTTACCAAAGCAAATATCAGCTTTGAAGGTTGATGAATTATAGATCCAATTCTGTTTTGAGCTTATTTGCATAATCACAATGTAGATCCATGGCTTTTGATGCATTTTAATCAATTTTGATGATTTTTGATCTTTGTGATTTGTGATCTCAATGTTTGATTGTGTTTACATGATGATTGATCACTGATTCTTGATAATAAATTCATGCTTAATTGATTACATGTTCATGTGAGTGATTAGATAAGTTGTTTGATGTTGAAAACTGATTTTGAAAGTTGTTTTTCTGTTTCTGTCTCAGTGGTAACCGGTTACCATTAGCAGGTAAGCGATTACCCTACACAAGTTTCACATTTCTGAGTATTTTTCAAACAGGTAACCAGTTACCTGATTTTGGTAACTGATTACCACTGAGGCAGAATGTGTGTTTCTTGCATTTTCTCGCTTGTTTGAGTTCCTTTTCATCTATAAACTTCATGGATTAATATGATGCATTTATGTGGATAGTTTTTGACATATTTCATCATTCTTGAATGTTTGATTTGGATTCTTCGACGCGTAACTTCTGGTTTCCATAATATTCGCCATCCATAATCATGGACTCAATATCATCTGATGATCTCGACATGACCTCCAAGATAGGAGGTGACCCATAGTCATTCATCCGCTCTTTCAAAGAAATTTGACTTTCTTCTGATGATGATAAACATTTGGTTGCTTGAATGAGACCTCTTTCTTAGGCTTAAAACTCTTTGGTGCTCTCCTCTTGATAGGCACACCTCTCTTAATCCCCTGCAAATGAACAATGATATGAAAATGCTATGAAAATGCAATGAATCATAAACCAGGTAAAGAAAAGGTTGGGCAAATTTTGGGGTACACCAACATCGAGCATCAGAGGCTCCGACTTTTATTTTTCCCAGCGGTCGATTTTATTTTAATCAGTAGGATATTTTCAGCTCAGGAGATGGTTTGCTGGCTATCTCAGGCATTCTCACAGTTATAATATCCAAGGGTAAGTTTTAGAGGCTTAACTGTGTCGCGACTGCGAAAAACACCCGGCAAAAAAACAGAAGAGTCACCACGGAATGTTCTTTATCCCAAAGAGAGGGAAAGGAAACGATTGAAGAAAACCTGAAGAATGGGAAAAGATAAGGTCATCGCAACCAAATCTTGGGTTCGGAAGTCGGTTACGCAAGGGGAAGGTATTAGCATCCCTCATGTCCGTTGTACTTAACAGGATCCACGCTTGTTGTCTAAACAATGGGTGTGTTTATCTATAAGCTACTACTAAATGGAAATGAGAGAAAAAGAAAAAGAAAGAGACTCGATAGGACATCGCCTCCCTATGCCTACGTATTTCCTCGTGCCATGGGAAAGTCAGAGTCAATGTAGTTTAGAAAACTACAGGTGATGGGGTGAAGGTTGCTCGGTACAAGAAATCAGAGCAAAAGTAGTTCAGGTAACTAAACCACATGTTGGTTAAGTGTTTTTTAGGAGCGACATTAAGTTCCCATTCCAGCAATTAGGGTTGATGCCTATTTGTGATATATAGAACAGAAAAGTAACATACTCTTTTTTGGAAATGAGTTTGGAACACAAATCCCGAAGGAGAAAAATGTTTGAATTTTGTTCGTGAGTTTGAGTGAAGTGATTTGAATTTGTTTGGTGATTCATATTGCACAAAAGACTATGACATAGGACCGAATGCGTTGCATATCGCCCCCAGACGGGACGTATACTAAACACTCTAGATAAGCGAGAGGAGACCCCTCACTCATCATTTCCCATGTGCTTAAAGCTTGTAGCGTACAATATTCATCATGTTTATTAGATGAGTTAGAATATGTTTTGAGATTGGAAGAGAGACGCACAGAAAGGTCTAAGGGAAACTCGATCCTAACGTTGTCATGCAAAGTGGTCCTAAAGTTGAGATGCGAAAGGAGATTCTATCCTAACATTAGCATGCAAAAGATGGACCTAAGGTTGAGGTTAAAAGGGACTAGCCTACTTGTTATCATGCTTGGATTACCCTCATAGTGTCTACCTTACTCCAAATATAATCGGAAATTAAATTAGAATAAGAAATCTAAGGGAACATGCAAAGATAAAGAAAAAATCAAGGAAACAAGCTAAAAGCAGCAGCTACAACAGCGCCTCCTGCACAAAACAACAATAAAATCTAGCATACAAGCAAGACTGCCTATAACAACACATGTTTCAACACATCAGCAAGTGTAAAAAGGCAGGCAGGCAGCAAGCAAGGCAAAGGCAACATGCAAATTCAAGATAAAAATAGTTGTGAAAAGTAGGCAGCAAGCAAGCTTGAATGCAGTTAATCATAAACAAACACCAATCATGGATAGATATCATGCAAATGTGAACATGTTTCTACAATCAAACATAATTGATCAACAACATACATAAACAAGAATAATCAAGATCATCATGCTTTTTTCAAATCAAAGTGAACGATCGAACAATCAAACAAGCGCGTAACAAAGAGGAATCAGAAATAAATGCAAACATGCATCACAATATCCAGCAACATAATCATCAATGATAATCAATTAATCATGCTATAAGCAAACAAGGCAATGTGATCATTCATCAATCAAGCAACAATAACATGTTAAACACTCAAAACGAAAACCAAAAGTTACGCGTCAAAGAATCGAGATCAAACATTCAAGAATGATGAAATATGTCAAGAACACATCACATAAATGCATCATATCAGTCCATGAGGTTTACATGTGAAAAGGAGCCCAAACAAGCAATAAAAATGCAAAAACACAACATTCTGCTCAGTAGTAACTGATTACTCAATATCAGGTAACCCGTTACCCATTTTAAAAACAGCTGGAATCGTGAAATTTGTACAGAGTAACCGGTTACCCTATATTAAGTAACCGGTTACCACTGAACCAGAAATAGAAAATCAGCTTTAAAACTCAGTTTTCAGCATCCAACAGCTTATCCAATCACTCATATGAACATGTTATCAATTAAGCACGAAATTAACATCAAATATTAATGATCAAACATCATGTAAACACAATCAAACACTGAAATCATAAATCACCAAGATCCAAATCATCAAAATGGATCAAAAAGCATCAAAAGCCATGGATCTACATTGTGCTTATTCAAATAAGTTCAAAACATAATTAGATCTAGAACTACCAACCTTCAAAGCTGAGTTTACTTTGGTAAGTGTTGATTCACTTGAAATTAACAGATCCAAGCTAGAAACCCAGAGAATATTCAAGATCCAAGAGCTTCTTTATGGTAGAAATGAAGAACAAGCAAGATCAAGCAAAATTGACTCAAAAAGGCACTTTCAATCTAGCTTCCAAATTTAGATCTCAATTCAAACGAAAATTGAATGGTGAATTGAAGATAATGGAGGTGAGTGGTGGAGGTTTAACTCTAGAATTCAAGGATTCTGATGAAGAATCAATGAAATCAAGTGAAAGAGCTTTAATGGAGGTTTTGGGAGTGAAAAAGTTGAGAGCAAATTCTCAAGAATGAATGTGAAATCTGAAAAATGAAGGTAATTGTGTGAGGTTTGGAGAAAATTCACTAAAATAAGCTCTAGGTTTGGAATTAAAACTTGGTTGGGAGTGTGGATAGGAGTGGAATTAGGAATGCGGCGTTTGAAATTTGGAGGGAAATGGTGAAAATTGAAACAATTCTAGATCCTTCCAATGATGATCATGTGAATTCAATGGTTGAAAATGATTGGAAAATTTCACATGCTGAAAATTCAAATATTTTGTCAAATTTCGCTTACAGTAACCGGTTACCTAATATGTGGTAACCGGTTACCACATTCAAAAATGCCCAAATTGGCGCCAAATGGAGGGAATCCTGCATAATTACCCGTTGACACCTGTTCTAAGCTCTGCTAAGCCTCCAAAACTTGCCCTCGGATATTATGATTGTGAAAATGCTTGAGATAGCCTGTACACCGTCTCCTGAGCTAAAAATAACCTGCTGAAAAGAATAAAACCGAATTCTCGACTGCTGGGTAAAATAAATGTCGGAGCCTCTGATACTCGCTGTTTGAACTCTTGCAACGAAAGGGAACCCTGAGTCACAGAAACAACTTGATCCCCTGTCTCGAGAACCAATGATATGATATGTAGAAATTCAAGAATCCAGAGAAACATAAGCTAGTAAACCAAGAAACAATGAGGCAAATTTTGGGGTACTACAAACAGAGCTTAGAATAGGTGGCAGCGGGTGATTATAGAGGATTCCCTCCATTTGGTGCCAATTTGGGCATTTTTGAATATGGTAATCGGTTACCACATATGGGTAATCGGTTACCCAGGGCGAAATTTACCAAGAAATTTGAATTTTCAGCATTGCAAGTTTTCACTCATTTTCAACCATTGATTTCACATGATCATCATAGGAAGAATCTAGAATTGTTTCAATTTTCACTATTTCCCTCCAAATTTCAAACACTCCATCCCTAATTCCACTCCTAGTTTCCATTCCAAATGTTAATCCATATTCCAAACCATATTTTTATTCCCAACCTAAAGCTTATTTAAGTGAATTAGCTCCAAACCTCACTCATTCACACCATTTCACTCTCATTTTTCATCACAATTTCAGAATTTGATCCCATATTCTCTCAACTTTCTCTTAACTTTTTCACTCCCAAAACCTCCATTAAATCTCTTTCCACTTGAATTCATTTATTCTTCATTGGAATCCTTGAATTCTAAACCTAAACCTCCATCATTCATCTCCATTATCTTCAATTCATCACTCAATTTTTGTTTGAATTGAGATCTGAATTTGGAAGCTAGATTTGAAGTGCTTTTGGATCAATCTTGGATTGACTTGACTTGTTCTTAACTTCTACTATAAGGAAGCTCTTGGATCTTGAATATTCTCTGGATTTCTAGCTTGGATCTGTTAGTTTCAAGTAAATCAACACTTACCAAAGCAAATATCAGCTTTGAAGGTTGATGAATTATAGGTCCAATTCTGTTTGAGCTTATTTGCATAATCACAATGTAGATCCATGGCTTTTGATGCATTTTAATCAATTTTGATGATTTTTGATCTTTGTGATTTGTGATCTCAATGTTTGATTGTGTTTACATGATGATTGATCACTGATTCTTGATAACAAATTCGTGCTTTATTGATTACATGTTCATGTGAGTGATTAGATAAGTTGTTTGATGTTGAAAACTGATTTTGAAAGTTGTTTTTCTGTTTCTGTCTCAGTGGTAACCGGTTACCATTAGCAGGTAAGCGATTACCCTATACAAGTTTCACATTTCTGAGTATTTTTCAAACAGGTAACCGGTTACCTGATTTTTGTAACTGATTACCACTGAGGCAGAATGTGTGTTTCTTGCATTTTCTCGCTTGTTTGAGTTCCTTTTCACCTATAAACTTCATGGATTAATATGATGTATTTATGTGGATTGTTTTTGACATATTTCATCATTCTTGAATGTTTGATTTGGATTCTTCGACGCGTAACTTCTGGTTTCCATAATATTCTCCATCCATAACCATGGACTCAATATCATTTGATGATCTCCACATGACCTCCAAGATAGGAGGTGACCCATATTCATTCATCCGCTCTTCCAAAGAAATTTGACTTTCTTCTGATGATGATAAACATTTGGTTGCTTGAATGAGACCTCTTTCTTAGGCTTAAAACTCTTTGGTTCTCTCTGTTGTACCCCAAAATTTGCCCAACCTTTTCTTACATGGCTTATGTTTCATTGCATTAACATTTGCATAGTTATATCATTTGCATATCATGGTATCATTCATATAGCAGGGGATCAAGTGTGATTCTTATCAAGAGAAGCCTAGCAAGAGGTCTCATTCAAGATTGAGAAGTTGTCAAAGTCATCAGAAGGTGGTTTGAGTGCCTAAGGGTTTAGATGTTTGAGTGTGAATCTTCTCCTAACTTGAGGATCAACTGAAGACCATCAGAGGGTTGTGAAGTGTTGAATGTGAGAAGAGGATGTGTATGGAGTTCATAGAATTCCTAGAGGGCCATGGGAGGGTTTAATCAGGTCATTATGTCAGACACAAGAGCCACAGTTGAGGTGCAAGCAATTAGGGTTTCATCTAGGTCAATCCTAGGTCAACTGTGCAATTGAAGAGTATCAAAGCCTACTTTTAGGACATGGAGTTCATTAAATGATATGATGAGGCATTTGTGGTGTTGTGCCAAGATCAAGTCAAGAAAAGTCAAGAGTGTGGAAAGTTGCTAAATTAGGGTTTCCGTGCAAAATTCCCTGTTTAGTGCCTAACTTCAAGACCACATAAGTCAAAATGCAAGTTTCAAATATATCTTTGGCCAACATGAAACTTGTAGAGCTTCTAAATACCTTTAATTTGAGTACTAGAAGTCCTCAAGGGGATTTATAGAACTCAAGTTATGACCCAGACAAGTCACAAGTCCTCAGATGCCTTTGAAATTTGTCTGTGAAAATCATCTGACTTCAAAGCTATTTTTGACCTAGAAGGAGGTTTCACCTGAACTTTTGGCCAACAAGAAAATTGTTCCTCATGATCCTAGATTTCTAAATTGTACTATAAGTCTTCCATCTGATTTGTAGAACTCATGTTATGAGATTTACAAGTCAGGGGTATTTTGGGAAAGTGAGATTATAGGTAATTTTCAATCATAGGTCAAAATCTCCAACTTGCACTTGTCAAATGGATTTTTGTTCAACATGAAAGTTGTTCAAAATGTGGTTTTTAGGCTAACCAAGAGGTCATGATGGATTGATTGGGCTCATAGCAAGACTTGGTTTGAATTGGTTTGAAAAAGGAAGATTTTCAAAGGATTAAAAGTTGAAAATTTAAAATAATTGGTTAAATGACCAAAGCATGTCAAATAAGTGATCATTTTGATTGTAAACTTCATTTTAGACACATTGACATTGGTAGATTTTTGGGCATAGGCCAAGTTTCATGAGTTGCCATATGGTTGCTTCAAATGCAAGTTACATAACCAAACACTTCAACAATGCAATTCAGGCCATTCTATTGTTTCATTTTTGCTCACAAGGTAATTTGCAGTTGATTGGAACCTTCTAGAGCAAGTTACACAGCCTGAACTTGTGACTGCTACATTGGATTGCAAGAGAAAAACAGAAAATACAATTGGCTGGATTGGGCCTCAAATTGAATTCAAAAGCCCATGGAAAGGTTCTATATATTGATTGGAGTGATTCCAGAGCAAGTTTGGAGTCATTTTCGTGCCAGAAGCTGAAGTTGCAGTTGAACATTCAAGAGGAGCAAGTGAAATCGAGTTTTCAGTTTGAAGCAGGATCAAAGAAAATTGAAGGTTGCAAACTCTTCCTAGTGCATCAGTGAACGTATCTGGAGAGTTTTGAAGGGAGAATCAAGCTCCAAGTGCCTCTGTTACTAGATCTACAACAGGTTAGTAACTTTCAAAATTCCACACGATTTAGCATAAGATAGTTAGATTTGAACTTGTGGTTAGGATCTAGGCAAGATGTAGATCATTTTAGGATCAATTTGGAAACATTTGGTGATAGTTGATCATGACATAACAATTCTGTTTGGATTCGAATCTCTTGAGTCATGAGGAGTTAGAGCAAGTTGATTAGATCAGGATGATCAGTGTAGCATAAGGATGATTTCTATGGTCTTAATTTGGCAATTGATGATGTTTGATCTGGATGCCATTTTTGAACTTTGCTTCGTGTTTTAGTACCTATTGAGAGTTGGATAATTTTAGTTGGAGATTTGAAATCCTCGTGAGAAACTGAGTGAAATTGGTTTAGACTTTGTGATTTTTGGTTGACTGTAACTTGAACTTCACCGGAGAAGACAACCGGAGTCTTCTCCGGCCACCATGCCTGATCTCATTCCGTTTGACCTGAATTTGGAGAAGATGATCTTTGAGCCATTGGATCTTGCTCTGACTGAAGACCAAACTACTCATCCAACGGCCACGTTCTAATTGAATTTGTTGACTTGTGAAGCCATGGAACGCAGCGCTCCATTTAATGTGCTGGCAGGCTCTCGTGCATTGGATCAGCTGACCGGTCTCCTCATCCAAGCGCTCATGTTTTATTTCAGTTTTAATATTTCTTTTATTTGATTTTGATTATTTTAAATGCATTATTGATTCTAAAAATCACAATAAATTCAATTTTGATCCAAAAATTATTTTAAAAATATATCTATGATCTTGAGAGAATTTGTGATTTTCTAAAATCAATAAAATGCATTATCATGCATTTTTCATTTTAATTTGATTTTTCTTATTTTGTTTAATTCCTTAATATTTGCATATTTGATCATCTGTCTTGTTGAATTTTGTTCTTCTAATTGGTGTTGAATCTAGATTTGATTTTTTAGTATGTTTTAGAGTAGATATTCATGTTCCCTTAGAATTTTTGTTAGAATTTTAGAACAACTTTAGGTTCTGTTTTAGGTGTTGAGATTAGAGCCTTCCCAAACTTGTGGATCACCTTGATACCCTTCAACTTATAATTTATTTAGATGACTTAGAAGTTGAATTAGGATGTAATATTTTAACCCTAGGTTGTTCAAACATTTATGTTCCCCTAGGAAATTTATTAGAATTTTACAACTTTGTTTTCTATTTTAGTTGTATTTTGCAAGTTTCTTGTGCTTGTGGTGTTCTATCTTTAGTGCTCTTGTTTGTTTGGTCTTGTTGGTGATTTTGGAGGTGGATTTGCTTGGATTCCTTCTTGGGAGGTCTTCTGGATTTAGTGTAGCTGCTGTGGCTTGAAGATTGGAGCTTGGAGTTGAAGCTTTCTTCTCTTTTAGGAGCTTTTTAGGAGCTTAGGAAATTAGGGTTTTAGGAAGAGCCATTAGGACTAGTTTTGATTCTTTCATCAAACATAGAATGCATTGTGTGCTTCTATTTTATCCAATGATGTAAAGTCCTCCTAGGGAAAATCTATCTCTCCTTTGGAGGGATGTGTGGTATGCCCATAGTTGAGTAGAACTTTGAGGATGCCTTTCCATTTCAATGTTGGTACTTGATGATTTCCTTTGGTTTTCATTTGGTTCTCAACATTGCAACCTTGATCTTAGTGATTAATCCTCTGCTTGGAGTGTGCTTGCTAGAGCTTGAAGATGAAGTGTGATGAAGCTTGAAGATGGAAGCTAGCTTGAAGATGAAGCCTTTTTTTTGCTGTCAACTTTGCTGTCAAGAAGATTTGCTGTTTAGAGCTGCTGTTGAGTATTGAAGTTGCTGAAGACTGTTGCTGCTGCTTGGGCTGCTTCCTCTGCTTATTTTCTTTTGTTGTACTGTCTGTTTGCTTGTGTTGCTTACCTCTAGGTTTGAGGTGGAGCTTGTCTCCTCTTGCCTGTTGTTTTCTTAGGTTTGAGGTTGAGCCGGACTCCCTTGCCTCGCTTGTACTGTTGCATAGCATGCATTTTACTGTTTACTGTTTACTGCTTGCTTTCTTTTGCTGTGTCCCCTAGGATCTCTGATTTCCTCTGTGCAAGAGGGAATTATGACAGAGATTAGGTTTTTAAACCATGCATGATAACTGTAGGTAGATTCCCTTTCAACCATAGTTTCAGGGCGTCTTTCTCTTCTCATCTCAAAACAATTCAAAAACACAGTAATAAGGTTAATTGAAGTCGTACGTTACGAGCCTTAAGCTATCTGTGAAAAGGTTGGTGGAGGGTCTCTCTCCAGTAATCTGGATGTTAGTGTGGTACCCTTTGGGTGACATACGAAGCGTTCACTCCTGGGTCATAGTCTCTAGTGCGACTGAGATTGCAAACATTCTAAAAAACATTTCTTTCGTAAAAGACTCAAACAAACATTTAAACTCTGTTTTTGTCCCTTTGGACCTTTAATCAGGAAAACCCTTTCTTAAGGAGATAAAAAAATGTCAGACAAGCTTGTGTCTTCCGTAGCCCGAACTACGTTTGCTCTGATCTTTCATGCCGTATGAAAGTACGTAGGCAAGAGATGCGAAATCTTGGCGAGCAACCTTCCCCCCTTAACCCGTAGTTAGGCGAACTACGTTGACTCTGATTTCTCGTTCTAGACGGGAATACGTAGGCATAAAGTGCGATACTTTTCCGAGTCATTTTCTTTTCTTTTTAGACCAGACCTTTAGAGTAGATAGATAAACACACCCTTAGATAGAAAACAAGCGTGGATCCCGTCGAGTACGACGGACGTGAGGGGTGCTAATACCTTTCCCTTGCGTAACCGACTCCCGAATCCAGGATTTGGTTGCGATGACCATTCCTTTCCCTCTTTGCGTTAGGTTTACTCTGAGCGTTTCCTTTCCCTCTTGTGGGATAAATAACGCATTATGGCGACTCTTCTGTCATAGTCGGCGCCGATTTTCGCAGTAGCGACATCTGGCGACTCTGCTGGGGACTCCAACGGTTCCCTATGCGAGTCAATCCTAGCGTTTGTTTTCCCGTCTGGGGTTTTATATGTATTTATCTTTCTGTCTTTACTTTCAGTATAATATTTTTTTTGTTGTGCTGTGGGTAGATGGTTAGTTTGAGAGATAAACCGAACCTGGGCTTGAGTACACATAGACATAGAAGTAGAGAGTAGTGGTTAGCTTGCTTGCTTTGCTCGCACCAGCTAGCTACGAAATTTACACTCAGACGAGATTCTCTTTGATGGCATCTTGCCTGGCCCTTTGGGCTCAACAGGTTGTTGGATTTGGGGGTTGTCGACTCTGGGAACCTATCATTTGGGATTCGACTAAGTGAGGCCTCTTCAAGGGATGATGATGCCACACCTTCTGGGTATCGTATCATCGCTCTTGAAAGTCTGTGACGCTGATGACCGCATAGGATGCCGTACCTCGTTTGCGAGTTAAGTACATACCTGTGAGGGGTAGGTGGGTCTTTTTGCAGGAAAACCCTGGCCTCAGAACACCTGGTTTGTCTCTGTCAGTGAGAATTGGTTATGAGGGTTCTTTTGTGGTTGGTTTGGTTTGAGGAGAAGATCTGATGGTTCTCAAGTGGCAGTACAACACAACACACTGCACTTGATCCCCTGTTTGCATATGCATTTGCATTTTCATGTTTGCATTTCATTAACGTGTATTTATGTTGCAGGTGTGCTTTTTCCCCTCAGATTCTAGTGTTCTTCTTGCCAGACATGGAGTCCATGAAGAGGACAATTGCTTACAGGTTGCCTTCTCCAGATATCGGTTCCTTATTGCAGTTGGTTGCTCTAGCAGATCAGAGAGTGAGGGTTGAGTTTATAGAGTCTTATGGGAAACTGCTCAGTTTGTTGTGAAAACCTTTTGTGTTTGAGATGACTGGATTGTATACCTTGATGCAGTTTTACGAGCCTCAGTTGAGATGCTTCTTGTTCCCTGATTATATTTTGGCCCCTACTTTGGAGGAGTATTCTAATATACTGGGAGTTCCTGTGTTAGATCAGGTGCCTTTTATTCACGAGGATACTGAGCCTGAGTTGGCTAAGCTTGCTGAGATTGTCAGTTTAGATGCTTCTGAGTTCCCCGGAGGTTTGGTCAAGTTGAATGGAGCTTATGGTTTTCATCTTTCTTGCTTGGTTGAGAAGGATACGCAGTGTGTGAAGGATGGATGTTGGGTTGTCTTCAATGCTATTCTGGCTGTTTGCATTTATGGGATTGTATTGTTCCCCAACTTGCCTGATTTTGTTGACTCAGATGCTTTCTTTATTCTTGCCTCGAAGAATCCGGTGCCTACTCTCTTGGGTGACGTTTATCATTCTGTTCACTATAAGAATGAGAAGCGTCGGGGAAAGAATGTTTCTTGCTGTATACCTCTTCTATACAGGTGGTTTCAGGGACATCTTCCTAAGAAGGGACCTTTTGTTGATACTGCTGGTACTTTAGATTGGTCTTCTAGATTGATGGGATTGTGTGCTGAGAACATTGTTTGGTTTGATCGGAACTTGCTCGGAGTGAATATTATATATAGTTGCAGTGGCTTTCCGAACGTTCCTTTGATTGGACGGAAAAATTGTATTAACTATAACCCTTCTCTGCTTGTGAGACAATTTGGCTATGCTTTAAGGGACTCTCCGGTTGAAGACGAGATACAGGAATCTCTGTATCTCACGGGTTTATTAGATGGAGATGTTTTGGTTAGATTGAGGCGTGCTTGGGGTAATATCCACAGAAGAGGAAAGACATTGTGTAACGCCCCGATTTCGACTATTCCTTTTTCGTTGAGTCCTTTTTGATTTTAATTGGGCGAATATTATTTTGATGTGTAATTTTTGTGGAAATATGTTATGTTTACATATTATTCTATTTTACCCGATTTTGGGGGTTGTCGGAGAAAATAGTTGGAGGGTATTTTGGACATTTCCTATTTAAGTGATAAGTTGGATATTTTATGAGTTATTAAGTTAATAGATTTTTTGGGAAAAATAATAGGAAGATATTAAAGAGGAAATAAAAGAGAAAGAAAGATAGTAAGAAAGGAAGGAAAGAAAAGAGAAAGAAAGAAGGAGAAGAGAAAGAGGAGAGAAAGAAGAGGAAACTTTGGAAAACATCAAGATCAAACCCTAGCTTGCGATTAATCAGGTAAGGGTGAGAAGTTTTATCATCTTCATAATGTGTATGATCATGTATGTGCTAGATTAGATTTGTTGGATTATTTTCTATGTTTCCATTTCTAGGTCGGAAGTTGATTTAATCGGTAGAAACTGAGTTTTATCGGTTAGAATTTGGAATAGACGGTGTAGTATAGTCGGATGATGAGTGGGTTGTACTACTGGAACTGATTTGGATTAAATCGGTCGGTTTGTGAGGTTTGGGCTTTTGGACAGCCATGGGAGTTCTGAGTTCGCAGGTTCGCCAGGCGAATGCCAGCGAAGCTTCGCCGGGCGAAGCCCAGCGAGCAGCAGCGAACCAAGTCAGTAGCATCCACCCTGTCTTCGCTGGCAAGTTCGCCAGGCGAATGAGAGTGGCGAAGGTTTGCCAGGCGAGTATGCTAGCGAGTAATTCCTGAATAAATCCCAGTGGTCTTCGCTGGCAAGTTCGCCAGGCGAACGAAGTAGCGAAGGTTCGCCAGAGGCTTCGCCAGGCGAAGGTTAGCGAACACAGCAACATATTTTTCTTTCTTGTGTTTTCCATTCGTGGATTGGTTGTGTTGTTTGGTTGCGATCATTCCTTGTTTGAGATGATTAATTATATGTTGTTATGTGTGTTGTGGGTAGCCGTATGGCTTGAATCCTAGTTTGTGATTCGTGGAGTGTGGAATGTGGCTGTTTGGCAATTTGGTGCATTTACTTGAACTGAATAGAAATGCATGTTGTGAATGAATGATGAATATGTATATATGTATTGTGATATGTATATATATTGTGAATGCATAATGAATATATGCGATGAATGTGAAGAATGCATGAGTATGTTTGTAAACATGTATGCATTTCAAGAGGTGTGTGGAGTCATTTTGCATGCGAAACCTCATGAAGTACGTTCTTGTACTGTTGATTCTTAGGAGAATCTGATGAGTGATAGGATTCCTAGGAGAGTCCGATGAGTGATAGGATTCCTAGGAGAGTCTGATGAGTGATAGGATTCCTCGGAGAATCTGATGAGTGAAGTGATTCCTCGGAGAATCTGATGAGTGATGTGATTCCTCAGAGAATCTGATGAGCGATGTGATTCCTCGGAGAATCTGATGAGAGATGTGATTCCTCGGAGAGTCTGATGAACAATGTGATTCCTCGGAGAATCTGATGAACAATGTGATTCCTCGGAGAATCTGATGAACATTGTGATTCCTCGGAGAATCTGATGAATGATGTGATTCCTCGGAGAATCTGATGAACGATGTGATTCCTCGGAGAATCTGATGAACGATGTGATTCCTCGGAGAATCTGATGAACGATGTGATTCCTCGGAGAATCTGATGAACGATGTGATTCCTCGGAGAATCTGATGAACGATGTGATTCCTCGGAGAATCTGATGAGCAATGCGATTCCTAGGTGAATCTGATGAGTTATAGTGTAACCGTGAGGGGCGTGAGTGAATTGATTCTTAGGAGAATCTGATGGACGATTAAGTCGGTATCGTATTACGTTTGCATAGAGTAGTGAGTTGGCCTCTATGAATTGCATTTATCATCTTTACATGATGTATGGTGAATAAACATGATTGTAGATGTTTATGTAAGTTGTTGATAATTGGCATGAATGGAATGTTTGAAGATACATGTATGTGTGAGTATATCTGTATATGTGTGTATGTTTATGAATTAATATAAACATTGATGATGTATATTGTGTATGCTCAGTGTTCTATTTGTGAATAGATATTTTGAATACATTGCGATGTACGGTGTAGTGAGATGAGTTGTGGTGAGAACGCGAACGATGTTATTGGAT